>LBNU01015712.1:12682-23666 GCA_014162995.1 Artemisia annua
CCATTGCCGAGACCACGAGGGTCTCGGCCTCCTTATTACTCCCTTGGCCACAACCAAGAACAACAACAACAATTAATAACAACAACATCAAGAAGAACATCAAGTAGCAGGGGTCTCGGGTCATTCCCACCGAGCCCATCTTGAGCCGAGAGACCTACTTGGGTCTCGGCCAAGCTCTACGAGCCACAAGGCTCAATCCCAAGACCACGAGGGTCTCGGTTTGGCTTAATCCGAGCATGAAAACAGTCAAACGGACCACTAGGGTCCTCGGTACCACAAACAACAATAATATACAAGTCTTGAAATCCAAAACTCAAACAAAACCATCATTAAAACTAAGCCATAGAGCTCGAACTAGGCCAAGCCGTGAGCTACGGCTCGCGGTTATCACGTCGACACCGAACGAGACCCATAACCAGGATACCAAACGAGTTTTTATCATCAAAAAGTCATTTCCCATTAGTTTAAAACGTAACCCAACAATAAAAATCCGTATATACACGGATTGGAGCTTGAACCGAGGCACACGAGGTAAACTCGTGGCCACTCACCTTCAAAACGACTTCAAAAACAAGTTTCTTCAAAAACCCAACAAGTATAAATGAAAATGGTGGTGTTTAGGTGGCGGTGGTGATGAGAACGAGGGTCTAGGGGTGGTTGTGTGGCGCGTGATATACACCAAAAGAAAGATCTCGATGAGGTGGTTAAGATGGTGGTGTTATTTTGGTTGTAGGGGTGGCGGTGTGGCGGTGGTTGCCGGAAAAAGAGGCGGCGGCGGCTAGGTTTAGAGAGAGAGAGATGAAGGTGATGATGTTTGTGTTTGTGTGTTGTGTGAGAACCAGGAACCACAAGGACCATATGTATTATCTCTATTTTTTTTAAAACAATAATAATAATAATAATAATAGCGTAAAAGGTGGTGACTATGTATTAAAACACATGGACCAATCCCGTAAACTTTTCTAAATGTTTCGACATTCTCAAACCGAGCTCGTTCTCAAAAATCTTTAAAACTCCACAATACGTTCCATAAATATATAAACCAACTCGTAAATTTAAAATATTCAAATTTGTTAGGTTATCCTAGTGTCGGAGTCAACGTAGTGCCTAATGGAAAATCTCAAAATGAATCACCACATATATTCCATATAAAGTTAATTATTCCAATTCGAATTCCATAGAAACCACGAATTTCAAAACCACGATTCAAAGTTTACAAATTTATCGCGAATAAACTTTCAAATATTCCAAAAATCATTAAATTTAAAGTAATGCGGGTTTTTAAATAGGTCCCTAATTTTCCAGTTGTTACATCCTCCCAGCTTCAGAAGAAACTCATCCCGGGTTTCTCTCGGAACAATCCATCTACGAAGTGAAAAGCTTCGGATATCTCTTTCGAAACTCATCCTCACGTTCCCACGTAAATTCTGGTCCATGACGGGAATTCCAACGAACCTTGATGAGTGGAATGCGACTTCGCTTGAGCCGCTTAATCTCTCGATCCAAAATCTCAATCGGTTCTTCCACAAAGTTCAAATTTTCATCAACTCGAATATCTTTCATCGGTATCACCGGTGTCTCATCAGAAAGGCATTTCTTCAAATTACTCACATGAAATACATCGTGAACCTTACTCAATTCCTGGGGTAACTCCAACCGATATGCTATGGGCCCTATCCTTTCCAGAATAAGAAATGGTGATAGAACTAAAATACCTTGATAGTTCTTGGACCATTTATGACTCGAGGTTGTTTAGACCTCATATCATCTAGGAACAATAACAATGATAATAACATGCAGCGGAATAAAACAAATCAATAGTTATTGCAACAAGGTTTTTCACATCGCCTCCAATTATTATTTGATCAGAATAATAACGTGTTACCTAACTGTAACAGGGATCTAAGACACCTCAGATCTTAGAGGTATCGAACAACTAACTCTAGTCCTAGACGTTTATAACCTACGTCTAGGTTACACACACACCTTTAATGACTACATAATGGAAGACTTATTAAAAACCTATTCCCTGTATTCTGTTTATATAACACAGAATTAGGGTTACAAGAATACTACGAAGGACTAAATTATAAATCTTCTTTTGCAAGCAAGTCCTTCTTGTTTAACTCTTCTTTAATTGTAGAATTCTTCTTTTGTAACTTTAGGTCCTTCATGTTTCATTCTTTCTTGTTTTGTATCATCAAATCTAATAGACCCAACAATCTTCCCCTATTTGATGATGACAAAACAAATACGAATCTTGTACGAACTTCCCTAGACGAAGTAGAGAAATTGAGATAATTAAATCTTACCATGAATGAAACGATCTCGTCTTCCCCTTAAACTATGCTATGCCACTCCAAGATTTCTTCCCCTTTTTGTTATCAACAAATAGAGAACGAATGAAAAACTTCCCCTTGAGTGGTGCATGTAGATCAAATAATTAAAACACATACTAAGATACTTCCCCTGAAACCAATGTGTTAATCATCTTCATGATTCTTCAAATCTGTAGGCTATATGTAATGATCACATGTGAAGAAAACCAAATATAACGAACTTGATGAAGAAGTAGACTAACCCAAACTTGTGTCTTATGTCTTGTACTAACCACGTGACTCCAAACTTATATGAAACTGCAAATATAAGTAGACCGCAATCCCTTGACAAAATCCTCATCTTCAATGAGACACTGAGCACTACAATGTAACTCCTTTAAGTGATAGTTAACTAGGTCTTCATCCATCCACCCCTTGACCTATGAAAACTAGATTTGACAAGTCTTCGTCACCATCGTATAAAACAAACAAGTTATCTTCAAAGTGTAACACCCACTTTGAGATATGATAAGAACACAAACCTGTGAAACTTAACTACAACATCAAATAAATGATAATCAATCTTCTTCGTAATCAATTAATCCAATAAGAACGAGCCTTTAATCTTTTAAGAACATAAACCAAAAATCCAAACTCCTTGTGTGTGAACCAATAACCGTTTGTAAGTGTAAAACCATCTCTCCGAAATCCAAATCCATCAATAAACGCAGCAGTAGAAACTCTAGCGTAGCAGTAGAAATTAAGCGTAGCAGCAGAAGCTTAATGCTAGCAGTATTATCTTTGAAGAACAACCAGTAGAAAAATATAAAGGTAGCAGTAGTAACTCAATTCGCAGCAGCAGTACTACACAAGATATAACAATCAACGATAAATCAATCTATTCCAAAGCAGCCAATATCCAACCATTAAATGCAGCCCCACACGAGTAGAATGATTTTAAACCAGCCATACATGAATTGAATTAATCGACCAATTCAATATTACACACACCGACCCATGATGAATAATATGACGTACTTCATACGAGGTATATTCACTAAATCAGCCAATCAGATATAATAATGAATCCATTCCATCAAAGAGAATATTTTAAAAATTGTTAGCGAATATTTGCACTCAATATAACCAGCGACATCATCTTTTCCAAATTAGTACGAGGTGAATGAATTAAATCATAATCGATCAAAGCACAGTTCGAACAATGATGACATTACGAGATATCAATGATGACTTTAATTAATCACCAACCCTTTTCAACATATGTATCCTCCATCGTCAATACGAGATAACTAATAAAATTCACTTTCACATTACCTTGCAAAAGACGACATACCTCACAATAATAATATAGGGTCGATCAATCAGTATTACTAATTCCACCGTCCCATGTGATGCATCAAACAACCAATAAATCGTTCCCTAACTCTCATAACTATTAATTGTCTTGAAGCACCAACCCACGATTGAATTATTAAATTAAATAGAACAATAGGTAGCATGCATAAGACAACAGTCTGCTCTACAAAGGAATCTCCAATCTTAAATAGCTTAAATAGGTACGAGGTTAAGAAATCGGCAAATTTATTTTACTAGGAAGCTAAGAGATATTACCATTCAGAAGACGACAAGAAAATCAATCATACTTCATTTAATGCTTTTGTCGCCAGAAAGAATTTACTTCGTTTAAACAGTAGCAATTTCTTGATAACTCTAAAAACCAATCTTTAATTTTCCAAGGTTGCTCCCTTCCTCGACAGTAAAACCTTGATGAACCCTAGATATCACGAGCAACCTGGCTCTGATACCAATTGATAGAACTAAAACACCTTGATAGTTCTTGGACCATTTATGACTCGAGGTTGTTTAGACCTCATATCATCTAGGAACAATAACAATGATAATAACATGCAGCGGAATAAAACAAATCAATAGTTATTGCAACAAGGTTTTTCACATCGCCTCCAATTATTATTTGATCAGAATAATAACGTGTTACCTAACTGTAACAGGGATCTAAGACACCTCAGATCTTAGAGGATACGAACTAACTCTAGTCCTAGACGTTTATAACCTACGTCTAGGTTACACACACACCTTTAATGACTACATAATGGAAGACTTATTAAAAACCTATTCCCTGTATTCTGTTTATATAACACAGAATTAGGGTTACAAGAATACTACGAAGGACTAAATTATAAATCTACTTTTGCAAGCAAGTCCTTCTTGTTTAACTCTTCTTTAATTGAAGAATTCTTCTTTTGTAACTTTAGGTCCTTCATGTTTCATTCTTTCTTGTTTTGTATCATCAAATCTAATAGACCCAACAAATGGTCCAATGTAGCGGGGGTTGAGCTTCCCACGTTTCCCGAAACGTATCACTCCTTTCCATGGCGAGACTTTCAGCATCACTTTGTCTCCAACCTGGAACTCTAGGGGTTTACGTCTCTGATCGGCGTAACTTTTCTACCTATCTCTAGCTGCTTGTAATCGATCTCGAATTTGAGTCACTTTCTCGGTAGTCTCCAATATAAGCTCGGGGCCTGTGAGTTGGCTATCTCCAACCTCAGCCCAACCAATAGGCGAACGGCATTTACGACCATATAAAGCTTCGAATGGTGCAGCCTTAAGGCTTGTGTGGTAGCTATTGTTATAGGAGAATTCCGCAAGGGGTAGATACTTCTCCCAGCCTTTACCAAAGTCTATTATGCATGCACGTAGCATATCCTCTAAAGTCTGAATAGTTCTCTCACTTTGACCATCGGTTTGGGGATGATATGCAGTACTCATATCAAGTCTTGTCCCCAAAGCGGTTTGGAGTGATCGCCACAAAGCTGATGTGAAACGACTGTCGCGATCAGAAATAATCGATATCGGAACACCATGATGAGAAATAATTTCTTTCACATACAACCTTGCAAGCTTGTCGACACTATCATCTTCACTAATTGCCAGGAAATGAGCAGAATTAGTCAAACGATCCACAATTACCCAGATAGCGTCACAACCGCTAGCCGTCTTTGGTAATTTGGTTATAAAATCCATCGTAATCCGCTCCCACTTCCAAACCCGAAGTTCTGGCTGCGTCAATAATCCTGACGGTCTCTGATGTTCTGCTTTAACCTTCAAACATGTCAAACACTTGCTAACGTATAATGCTATATCTGCCTTCATGTTTGGCCACCAATATAACTTTTTCAGATCCTGGTACATCTTGTCAGACCCAGGATGGATAGAGTATCTTGACTTATGCGACTCATGCATAATCAACTCACGAATTCCTCCATATAATGGTACCCAACTTCGGTCTCCAAAACATAATATTCCATCAGAACGCTTAACAAATCCCTTCTCATTTTCTGCCATCCCAAATATATTCTCAGCAGGTCGGTTTTCTGCTTTCAACGCTTCCGTTTGAGCTTCTAATATTTGAGACGGTAACGGCGATACGATAGTCATTCCCAATGACCTAACTCGTAACGGTGGTATTCTCTCCTTTCGACTAAGAGCATCAGCAACGACGTTTGCTTTACCGGGATGATAGCGAATTTCGCAATCATAATCGCTTAGCAGCTCAATCCAACGTCCCTGTCTCATGTTGAGCTCTTTTTGGTTCAAGATGTGTTGTAGACTTTTGTGATCAGTGAATACAACACATTTGGTCCCATACAAATAATGTCTCCATATCCTTAAGGCGAAAACCACAGTACCTAACTCCAAATCGTGGGTGGTGTAGTTATTCTCGTGCTTCTTGAGCTGTCGGGAAGCGTAAGCTATCACCTTCTCTCGTTGCATTAACACAGCTCCCAAACCTTTATGAGAAGCGTCACAATAGACAACGAAGTCTTCGCTACCTTCAGGCAATGCCAAGATACGAGCACTACACAACATCTTCTTAAGTAATTGAAATGCTTCCTCTTCCTTATCTCCCCATTCGTATTTAAAATTCTTTTGAGTCAACTTGGTTAGCGGCTTTGCTATCTTCGAAAATCCCTCAATGAATCTTCGGTAGTAACCGCCTAAACCCAAAAATTGACGAACTTCCGTCGGGGTTGTCGGTGCAGCCCAATCTTTAATAGCTTCAATCTTAGCGGGGTCTACATGAACTCCTTGTCTATCAATCACATGACCCAAAAATTGTACCGTTGGAATCCAAAATTCACATTTGGAGAACTTGGCATACAGCTTCTCCCTCCTGAGCAATTCTAAGATAAGTCTTAGATGCTCCTCATGCTCTTTCTCACTCTTCGAGTATATTAAAATATCATCGATAAACACGATCACAAACTTGTCTAAGTAAGGCTTACACACCCGATTCATGAGATCCATGAATACCGCCGGTGCGTTAGTCAACCCAAACGGCATCACTTGGAACTCGTAATGCCCGCAACGGGTTCTAAAAGCCGTTTTCGGAGTATCCTCCTCGCGAACTCTAAGTTGATGATACCCCGATCTCAGATCGATCTTCGAATACACACTCGATCCTTGGAGTTGATCGAACAAGTCGTCGATTCTCGGTAACGGGTATCTATTCTTTATCGTTAGCTTGTTCAGCTCACGGTAATCAATACACATACGGAATGATCCATCCTTCTTCTTCACGAATAAAACTGGGGCTCCCCAAGGTGAAGAACTTGGTCGTATGAATCCCTTTTCGGCTAACTCTGCCAGTTGTTTCGACAACTCTTCTAGTTCGGTTGGCGCAAGTCGATAAGGTGCCCGTGCCACGGGTTCAGCACCAGGTATCAACTCAATCTGAAACTCCACTTGTCTAGTAGGCGGGATTCCTGGCAATTCCTCAGGGAATACGTCCGGAAAGTCACGAACTATAGGCACATCTCCAATGCGCCTTTCTTTCTTCTCCTTACCTCCATTCTCGGAGATTTGAGCTAAGAAAATGCAACATCCTTTTTCCATTAAATTCGGTAGCTTAGTGCAAGATATGAACGCTAATCTGGATGGACTCCTCAAACCTTTTCTATCTCCTTGTATATTTAAAATTTCCTTGCCGTAAGGCACACGCACAATTTTCTCATCGCAAAGTATGTGAGCACGATACTTCGACAACCAATCCATCCCAATGATGACATCGAAACTTCCTAGTGTGACTGGTAGAAGGTCTATGTTGAAAGGGTGATTCAAGAAATTCAACGTGCAGCCGCGAATGATGGTTTTAATCCTTTCTATGTTTCCGTTAGCTAACTCTACATCATATCCAATTTCTAAGGCCATCGGGGGTTTTTCTAATAGAGGTGCAAAAGTAGTGGACACAAAACTTCTATCGGCACCAGTATCAAATAGTATGGAAGCATAACGATTATTGAGAAGGAACGTACCAGTAACAACGTTCGGGTCTTCTCCTCTCTCGTTCCCCAGTGCATACACTCTCCCATGAGCAGCTCCTGCTTCCACACGTTGGTCCCCATTTTCATGACGTCCACGGTTTCCTCCAGCTCCACGGTTCCCATGATTATACCCATTACCACCCGATCCTTGATTTCCTCGGTTCCACGATTCCCTACACTCACTCCTATAGTGTCCCTTCTTTCCACATCCATAACAAGTAACACTCGCCTTACTCCAAGCTTCAGGAGTAGCTTGCACCATAGCAAGGGGTCGGGCTCTACAATCCCTAGCTACGTGTCCTCTCCTTGAGCAATTCCGGCACATTACAGCACATCGTCCATAATGATTCTGGTAGCAACGACCACACTTGGGTGCATCACCATTATGATTCTTCTTATCTCCATCCCCCATAGCATAAGCCTTAGCAACATCCTGTCTCTTGTTTCGGTGATCATTACCCTTAGAGTGATGGTCCCTCTTCGTCTTTCCATTCTTATCCTTCTCAGCTTCTCCCAATACCAACGAGTCCATCAATTGTTGAGCAATTGTGATAGCCTCATGAACGCTTGCAGGCATAGCAGCAATCACGTCGTTCCTTGTAGCCACAGGCAACCCGTCGGTATATCGCTCAATCCTTTGAGCCTCAGTCTTAACCATATCTGGGCAAAGCAAGGATAACTCCTGGTAACGACGATTGTAAGTCATCATATCGGTACCCTTCACTTTGTGATTCCAAAACTCGATCTCCAGCTTCTTAACCTCATTCCTTGGGCAGTAAGTCTGAATCAGCAAAGACTTAAATTGCTCCTAAGTCATGGCATAGGCCACATCACCCCCAACCGAATTTCGGTAATTGTTCCACCAAGTTAATGCTTCATCCTTGAAAGTAAAAGAAGCAAACTTTACCTTCGAATTTTCCGCGCAGTTACTGACATTGAACACTGACTCAGTTTTCTCTATCCACCTGACCAAGTAGACCACTCCTTCAGTTCCACCAAACTCAATGGGTCCACATATTCGGAACTCCTTGTAGTTACATCCATTAGCAAACTTTCTCATCCTTGAGCAAAATCATCAAAGCCTTAAACAAATTTTCCTGCAACTTGAGTTGAACGTCAACTTACATCTAGCTTAATCTCGCAACTCATCAGACAAGAACTGTCACGAGATTAAGCTAAGTAGCAAGCTGAATTCCATCTTAAGCAAGTAACAACTTGATTTTGGCTCAATCTCGCAACTCATCACACAAGAACTGTCACGAGATTAGGCCGCACATCAAGTTATTGAGAAAGAGAAATTTAACGTCCTTGATGATTTGGCTCAATTTGGGATTGCAAATTCTTGCGTTCCTCTGCCACAGCTTGCGATCTGCCTCGCGAGCCGTGAGGAACCCTTTCTGTAAACTCTCCATCTGCTCATGCACCTCAATCATGCCTCTCCTGATAGCTGTAGTCCTGCCCGCAACTGTAGCCATATCCACTCTCAGCTCACCAATAAACTCAGCAATAACTCTCTCAAGTCGATCTGCTAACTGCGAGATCCTCTCACCCTGTGAAGTAAGTCGAGCCCAAATCCTACCAGTCTCACCCAAGTCTGCAGGCTAAGCAGATATCTCAGATGGCGCGTCCGACGCCGCGGGACTGCCAGGTGGTGAATCAAACAAAAACGGGTGATCAAGTGAATCCGGCTCTAACGGATGTATCGGAGAATTGGGCTCCGCAGAATGAGCTGAATGTGCTGGCGAACCATCATCATCAGGCATCTCCTCCTCCTGAGGATCATCCTCCTCCTCACCCTCCTGTGGGTCATCATCTCCCTGCTCAGCCTCCTGAGGGTCATCAGCCTCCTCCTCACCCTCGTACTCCTCCTCCTCCTCATCTGAGGAGTACACCATCAATCGTCGTCTCCGAACAGGCAAATCGTGTGGTGATGGGGTAGGTGATCTAGGACGACGATGCGATGATGCGGGTGGTGCATCTGACAGAAGAGCGTGAACATCAAAATGCATAGGTGGTGACGAAGGACACACAGATATGCGTGTCGTAGCTCGGTGGGCGAAACGTGGAGCCACACGAGCTAAAGCCTGGTGAAGAGTAAGCTATCTCGAAGTACCAGGGAGCCCTAGAGAAGATGAGGGTCCCTGAGAAGTAGATGCAGCAGGTGGTGTAGAAGTAGCTGCTGTCGGTGATGAAGTAGCTGAATGCATGGCAATCCTGTAGGGATCATCAGGAGCCATGATAATCTGTGCTGTGCTGAAGGGGTCAACAAGAATATCCTCAATACATCGAGCGTAGGGGGGCCATAGTCTGTGACAACGGCGTACGGTAGGTGTAAGTGTTTCAAAACAACTAAACTGCGAACTCAAAATATCGTATCAAAATCATCATAAGTTCCCAATTATATAGTTTCAAGAAAAGTTTCAAATTACCGCATTACTAAAGCATTTATCAAACATTAAAGTACCGATTCTCATACATAATAAAGTAAAACAAGTCAAACAAATAGGATAATGTAAAAATATGTACTTATTTGAGTTCATCAAATATCCCCCCCACTTGAACTTTACTTGTCCCCAAGTAAACCTTAGATTTATCTTACGAAAATGTATCCTAAAAGGTATTAGGATTTATTTTTATCATTAATGCATGTATTCGTCTTATCATAAACACACAACCAAACACTTAACGAGTTAGAAACAAAATAATTTTTCAATATAAAACAATTCTAAATCGTTTAGTTGCTTAGTTGTGACGAATATTCTATCATAAGCTTGACAAGTATACGCATCTCCCCCACTAAAGCTAAGGAGTAACAAGTCTAAAGCGGTAAAAAGGGTTTTGGGGCTTAAGGGTTGAACCTAGCTTTGTTCAAATATCTCATGCATAAACTTAGTAGATCACTAGCGCGAGTCTTCGACGCTTCAACTAACGGATGGTCACTAGTGCACTTCTTGGATCGCTGGCGCGTTATTTGCATAACGGATGATCACCAAGTCACACACTAGATCGCTAGCGCGTTAGTCAATTAATCTAATACTCGGATGGTCACTACCTTATTCATACATTTAATATTTTTACTTAGCCATCATCATATCCGGATGCTTGAAAGCTAACAAGGAATATGTAACACCCCCAAAATTTGGTACAGCGGAAGACTCATCAAGCTTTCGAGGTGTTACGGGGATTGGTATCCAACACAAGTCATAAAAGAACGAGATAAAGTAAACATGAGTAAAAACACAACCAAACGGGGTTTTAAAGTTTACATTCATCCCAAATTCATCCAAAGTAAGGCCCAAA
>LBNU01015712.1:52925-64328 GCA_014162995.1 Artemisia annua
CTATGCACACCGAGACAAGTATACACTTGTTTCGGTGGTTGCTCACCTTCTTGAACCTTGGAATCCACGGATCTATCGAAAACAATAAGAATGGAGTCGGATTTGGTGTTATTCGTGGTGTTAAAATGGGTTTTAGGGCGCGTGCTATACGCCAAATGAAAGAGGATGAAGAGAGGTTTAATATGGTGGTGGTGGTGTGAGGTGAACGGCGGCGGTGTGGTGGCAGTGGCCGGAGAAGATGGCGGCGCTAGGGTTTTTAGAGAGAGAGTGGTGAGAGAGATGGGGGTGATGTAGTTGTGTTTGTGTGTGTGTGTACACCGGCCCCCAAACGCCCCCTTTATTACTTTTCTTTCTTTCTTTCTTTCTTTTTTTTTTGTTTTTTTTTGTTTTATTATATACTAATAATAATAATAATACTAGTAATAATAATGTTTGTGGTGTTAAGGAACATGACTAGCCGTAAAACACGAGGGCCAATCCCGTTACTTTTAAAAGTATCTCGACTCTTTAGCCGAGCTCGTTCCCAAAAATATTTAAAATAATCGATACTTTCAATGAATATATAAAACGAATCGTAATCAAGATTTTTAATTGTGTTAGGTTATCCTAGTGCCGAAGTCAACGTAGTGCCACGAGTGCATGTTTTATTAAATTGCAACATAGATTTCCAATCAAAATGATAAATTTCAAATTCGATTCCACGTTAACTCCAAACATTGAAGCCACAAATTAAATTCCAAGTTTGTCACGAATAAAATCGTTTAATATAAATTTATAAATGAACTTTAACGTAATGCGGTTTTTCAAAATAACTCCCTAATTTGCCAGTTGTCACAGTGTATATGTAACGAAAAAGAAGCAAATCAAATTAGGGGTTTTTGGAGAGGTCGGGAAGACGAATGATCGGGTTTACTGGTGTTAATACATGCACTATCAACATGGACGAAATCTTACAAATAGAACTTTTAGTGATAAAATATCAAAAGCATAATTATACATATAGATGTAGCAAATCATTATAAAAACATAATTATACATATAGGTGTACCAAATCATTAAAAAACAAAGATTAGATTATATGTATCGGGCATTCAAGCTTGAAAAACCCGCGGAAGAAATTTACAAAAATAAACTATACAAACACAATAAACCTTGCAAATTTAATCAGACCTAGGAGAATGATCCAAAGCTTCAGAACAACAAAAACCATACATTATCAAAGCTTCAAGAAAAACCAAACACCTACCTTTAAATGATCTAATTACAAACTGCACAAAAAACACATTAAACAAGGTATACGTGATTTACGTTGAATGTCGTTTTTCTGGTTTACACGATTTAATCTAACAGTTATGCGTAAATGTATAAATTCAAGTATTCAAAATAGCTTGTTTTGAATTTATGGTTAAGTAATGACTTGAAAAATACGAGTTGTTACACTTTTCAAACCTGTGTAGATTCAAGTGTTATTATGGGCCACGTTGTTGTTTATCTAACCAATGAACATACCATGATAGGTAAAATTTATGTGACCCAAGCATAGACTTGCACCAACGCTATAAGAATATGACCTAAAAGGGTATGTATCATCTTAGCACACTTCAACTTGATAGAACTATACAACATGTAATATCCTCTACATTATATTTCAACAGTCCATGATAGTATATGTTATAAACAAGGTTTTCAATTATTATTTCTTTTGCAAATCTTCATATTGATAAGAGTAAGTTACACTGTTAGTCATTGTGGTTTTGCCAGATTTTATACTTATTCCCCCTTACAGAGAAATTATTGTAGTCCTCCCCACGTTTGAATTATTGCACGATGCTAGTCCAAAATTGTAACGACCATAATATTGGCTTGTTATCCACATTCACATGATTGGCACATGGGGGTACGATAGTCTTTTCATTTTCTATAATCATTAAATTATATCATACATATGAACCAATATACATTCCCAATATCTCAATATCAGTCATGATACATTTGTTTTCATTTCCCTTTCAACATATAATCACCATCACTGTAGAAACTAGAAAGGGGGGGGGGGTTGAATAGTTTCACCGTTTTTAATTTCGTTTTAGAAAGTTTACTTTACAAGTCGAGTTTATGAAAATGATCGATTCGATATTTATGTGAACTCAAAACAACAACAAATATAATCAATAACAAGTAAGTAAACAAAAGTAAAGCAAGGAAAGATCAAACCGTGACACGCGGATTTATAGTGGTTCGGCCACGAAGCTCACTCCTTCGTCCCTAATCCACTCCTCGAGTCTCACACTCGAGAGTTTCACAAACACTATATCAACACGCTCCCTTATGGCGGAACAAACCTTACACAAGCTTGCACCAAGTTTAACGACACTAAGCAGAATATCGAGTCCTAATTCTAGCTAGAACCAATCTAACAAAGCCCACGTGGCTTCACACCTCGTACCAACATGATGTCACGATCTAACACAATACACAATATAAGACTTGCACTCAAGTCCTATTACATACAATAATTAATGAATGAAACTAATGATGAATCTGCAACAATGAGTATAACTCTTCTTTAACACTTCGTCTCTTGACTACAACGAATGTTCTTCTCTTGTACTATGGAGAGATGATGAGTGTGATCACTTGTAAACAACTAAGAACTCGATTATGTGATCAAAGACTATGTTTTGGAAAGGATTTTGCAATACATAAAGTTTTAGTGCACAAGAGGTGAAAGTTTTTTGCACGACAGGAGAGAGAGCACGGTCCCTTAAACACCAGACGGTCCTGTATCGATAAGGGAACGCCACCCTATTTAAGGGACCGTCCCGACATACGCTCCCATTTTTGTCTTGACGTGGTGAAAACTTATCCGGTGAAAAATTTCTGTCAGTTTTGAGCAGGAAATATGGCTGTTATGAATTTGAAATTTGAAAACACTTTCTTAATAAAACACTTCTTTAAATCATACAAAAATACTTTTGTAAAAATGTTTTGTGACATGAAAATGTAAAGTTTAGGTGTAAAATAAATCATTTGATCACATACAAAAGTTAGTAGATGTTTGTACATACCTTAAGTGATGTTGGAAACGAATATGAGTTTTCTCGATCAAAAACTTATTAAACGTAGTTTTACGTAACGTGTGTTTGTATTTTGTGATTATCAAAACTAGAAGAGACCGAATAATGCAAATGACATTTTTGACATTATTTGTATTAACAATCACCATTCACGAGATCCATCATAACCATTGACCATCACCAACACCATCAGTCACAACCACTTTTTGCACTCATCACAACCATTTAACACCACAACACCCTTTACCATACCGCCGCCACCACCACTACGTCCCAAGATCTCTACGGGGGTCTGCTTATTTGTGTTTATGATTTTGAAACCACCACATCCCTCGTCGTAAGCACCACCACATCTGAGAGTTTCAAGTTGCATTAACCGTCTTTAACTTTTCAAAGAATTACATTCACAGTCCTCGGTCTTAACTTTCGTTAATATAATCCGATAAATCCCCTCATAACATCGTCATTTACATCCTTTTATACTCTTGACTTATATTTATATCCTTTTTTATTGCATCATTTTACCATTCTTTTATACTTTTTACCTAAAACCGTCCCTACCTTTTTTTATTCTATCATTTTTTAGACCTAGTAACTTGAAAAAATATGTAAGCAAATATAGTACCTCAAATATTATTTTCCCCACTTTATTTGACTAATGACTGTGAAAAACGGCATCAATCTGAGTACTGAAACCACCATCAGATACCATATCTATGAAGACATCAACTTGTTTTTCCTACTTTACTTGATCTGTTAACTTGTTATTATAAACCACCATCAATGTGTCATTCATCTAAAATGTGGCAAGCGGTGATTTGGACATCCGGGTACTTTATTTGGAAAGAGAGAAATGCGCGGGTTTTTATAGGGAAAGCCTCAAGTCTAAACAAAATAGTGCAAGATATTCAACTTAAAAGTTTTGAGTGGATTGTGAGAAGATCCGGAAAGAAAAGCAAGATGAATTGGCAACATTGGCTTTTTGATCCAGCAAAATGTCGAGTTTAGAGATTATACAGTTGAGTTTTAAAATGTGCAGTCTGTGCTGGAATGACAGATAGGGTCTGCAATAGTGACTGCAACAGTCTGTGCTCGAATGTTTGCCAAATGGGTCTACATTGTGGCTGCATCAGTTAATCTGTATCTCATATGTATTCTTTGCTGCAAATTTTTCATGGGATATGATGATGGTCTCCTGGCCTTGTGTGATTGACTCACTCCAAATAGTCAACTAAGTCAACCAATGGTTCCTGGTCAACTAAGTCAAGCTATGAGAGAGAAAGTGATCAATTTATGATCCGGTGTAAGCACAGTGTATTCCCGGGTCGTTATGTCCCGACGAGATTGAAATGGTATTTAGAAAACGTTTTGGGAATGAGTGATTCAGGAATAGTAACCAGATAATGATTATGATTGATTTTACACTACTGATTGCTTGGAATTAAGATGATGAAATATTAACAAACACAGAATTACAAATAATCCTAAAAACGTAAATGCGTGCTGGAAAAGTGGAAATATGCAAAAACAAACTACAGGGGGTGAAAATGACTTTTTTACAAACTTAATATTAAAATAAAATTAAAAAAAAAGAAAATTATTTTTTTTGATTATTTTATTATTTTCTATTAATTAAAAACTATTTTAATACTTATAAAACTATTTAAATTAAACTAAATATACCAAAATATCAAATAAAGCTAAGAAAATTACAAATTCACTTAAAAAGTCTAAATTAACTTAAAATAAATTTAAAAACTAAAATTATATTTTTTTGTCTTTTTGTGGATTTTTTATCAATTAATTACTAATTAAAACTAATTATCTAATTTAAATTATAAAAAATAGCAAATTAACTTAGAAAATTATGGAAAATTTTATAAAACTAATTTATCACTACAGGAACCTAGGAAAATTATAAAAAGTTTATAAAAACTATTATTTAAATATTTTACTAATTACTAAGTTAATTATTACTAAAATACTATTTTTAACTATTTTAATTAAGAAAAATAGAAAATGAACAGTGAAAATTATGAAAAATTTCCTAAAATTATTTTATGATCTATAAAGGCTAGGAAAATTATAAAAACCTACTGTTGTTAATTAAAATTTAATAAAACTAATTAATTACTAATATTACCTATTTATTATTTAATCTAATATTAATTATGAAAAATACTAAATGAAAAGAGAAAAATCTAGAAAAATTACTAAAAATATTACAAGATGTCAGGAACCTATGAGAATTATAAAAATAAAAATTGCTTTTTGAAAAAGCTGAGCAATAAGCCAAATGGCTTAAATAGAAGCTATCACTTTCTTAAAAGTGATGATTTTTTTATTTTTCTTTTTGACAACTGTTTTTACACTAAAAATAAGTAACTTTTACGAAGACAAACTTTTTGTAACTTAAAAATAAGCAATTTGCACCCCTTATAGCTTAACAGATTCTATTTTTGGATTTTTAAAGATGCAAAAGCTCTTAATAAGCTCCACAGTACACAAAAGCTAGAAAATAAGATGCAAACAACTTATGTAAACACAAAACAAGCCAAAGAAACTGAAAAAGCACACTGGATAAGTTAAAAATCACAAATAAGCAATTTCAATTTTCACAGATGCAAAACAGACTAAAGGGCTAGATTGCAGACCTTGTGGGGTCCACAGATAAGCTCAGGGGTCCGAAATAAAACTTGGACCAATAAGCTCACCTGAAAGCTTTCAAATAAGCCAAAAATGAAGGTTTAACTCCTACAAATAAGCTCTGTGTGAGCTTATGAAATTTGGCAAAAAGCCAAGTATATACTGACTACTCAGTATACACTATGAAATAGAACAATCTAAAAGCTACTTGCAGACCTATTAAATAAGCTAGAAATGGTGAAATAAGCCCTAAACCTTAAGGTTGGGCTTAGTGGCTTTCCAAAAAGCCAAGAATCATGCACTGGGTCCCACTAATAAGCTCTGTGCAAGCTTATGAACTTTGGTGCAAAAGCTGTGCACAGGGGAGGTCACAGACCAAACATGCAACTTTGACACTGCTTATTTATAAGCAAATATATTCCAAAATGGAATTTTCTTTTTGGAAAATGTAAACAACCAACAAAACAACACAAATCTACAAAAACTTTGGATTTCCAATCTGTTTTAAACCTTGTGCAAGATCTGGACTATTTGACCATTTTGACAGACTTGAAAAATTTTGACTTTTGAGAAAACACTAAAGTTTGACTTTGATGAACTTTGATCTTGATTTTATGACTGATTATGATATATTAAGTTAATTTAAGACTGAATTAAGCTAGATTACCTACTTATGAAAGGATTTGATGAGAACTTGAATTAAAAATCTTAACAGATTACAAGTTAAATGAAATCAAAAGGCAAGTTGACTTTTTTACAAAAGACCACTTGTTTTTACTGTTCAAATGTTCTAACCCACACCTAAGGAACATGAAACAACAAAGAACCACAACAATAACAACTTGGATCAAAGATTTGACAGTAAAACCAAACAACCTTTTTACTGAATTAGTTATTGATTTTCAAAAGGTTTCACTAATTTAACCCACAAACTTGATTCCAAATGATTAATTATAGTAACTTAAACTTAATTAAACACAAAAACACAGGCAATGACAGAAAATACTTAAGAATTAAGGATATGCTAGTTTGACTGTGAGTTTGCAAAATAAGGCAACAATGAAAATTTACAAACAAGCAAAGAAGATTATGCTAAAATTTGACTATATGACACTAAATAAGCACAATTAACACAGAGATAAGCAGATATAAGCACTTATACAGTAAAATGAAAAATGAGAATTTTGCTTACAACTTTGCGCTCCAAGCTAAAAACCATGAACCAAGTACCAAGAACCAACCTATAGGCCTTCCACAAGACCACTAACCCACTGCCATCCACAATTCACAGTGCTCCAGCTTTCTCCACCATCTTCAACAATTTTTGATTTTTGACTGTATTTTTTTTTGTATTTTTGAGTTTTTGATACTAGACTTTATTTTAAGGTTTCTAAAAGCTTTTATGAGCTTTCTAGGAGATTATGTGAGCTTAAGAGTCCATAAACACAACTACAAACAACATTAAACAGATTTGAGAATTTCAAAGGGAAATTGCATAAACTGAATTTGAAATGAAATACTGAAATTGATTATGAAAATAGTTCAAATTACACTTGAGAACACTGATTACAATCTTAAAAAGCTTAAAGTTACACTAGAAATTGAAATTCTTGCTAATTCGACACTAAGTTACAATTATAAACTACACACACTTCTCTCTTCATCTTCTTCCTTTTATACTTGAGAATTAGGGTTCATTGAGGTCTTCTGAACATATCCCATCAATAATCCTGACCATTGGATGAGAGAAACTCAATCTTGGCCTTCCACGTGTTTTGGCGCCAAAATGGAAAACTGCAATTTGCACTGTGGAGGGGTGGTGCATTTATTGTGGAGGTGATGTTAGGTATATGGTGGGTTGGGCAGTGGAGAAGTGACATGCAAGTGGGGTTGGAGGGTGTTAGGAATACGATTTTACTTAGAAAAGATTCGGTCACCCCAAATGCGATTAAGCATTGTTTAGCTCGTAGTATTTATAATAGTTATTAGTATGTAGATTAGTAGTAGTTAGTATTTGTGGAGTCGGGTCGGGTCTTTACCCACTGTCAGCCCGATCCACAGCCCAAGTGGCAACCTACACAATGTACATATAAAAGCCCNTACTTAGAAAAGATTCGGTCACCCCAAATGCGATTAAGCATTGTTTAGCTCGTAGTATTTATAATAGTTATTAGTATGTAGATTAGTAGTAGTTAGTATTTGTGGAGTCGGGTCGGGTCTTTACCCACTGTCAGCCCGATCCACAGCCCAAGTGGCAACCTACACAATGTACATATAAAAGCCCTCTCCATCCTTGGAGAGGGTTGAACCTCTCATAATCTTATTTTCTTTTTTTTTTGGTTTTCTCTCTAGGTTCCATCTCTTTCTCTCTCTACTTTCTCTCTCTAGTTTTTCTTTTTCTTTCTTTCCTAATCATTCGATCTATACCAAGTACTCCACACGTGTTCGATGTTATGTGATATCCGTCAATTGGTATCAAGAGCCTAGGTTTCATCTTAGGGCCTTAGATTCACAGATTTGTGGTTGGTTTTGTGGTTGTACTTGGTTAGAATAAGTTTCTATATAAAACACCTTGGTTTGATCTTTGTGATGTTAAAGGATGTGTTTTGATTGTACTTTTATGCTTAGGAGGGTTGTAGTTACATAGGTTTTGAGTTGGAATAGTCACATCAGTCGTTGGTTTGATTTGGTGAAAGATTTAGTAGAAGTTGCTTTATGGCGATTAAGTATTCTGTGGTGTTTTCTTGGTGGCGATTAAGTACAAGCAGCGATTATATCGTGGCGATTAAGTACAATTTGATAGCGACTAGTTTGGACGGTAGTGTCATTTTGGCGATTACCTTTGTGGCGATTATCTTTTTCTGGCGATTACCTTTGAGGCGTTTAACTTTGGTAGCGTTTAACTCTGTTAAGCGTTTAACTTTGAGTGGCGATTACCTTTTCTAGCGATTAACTTTTGTGGAGATTATCTTTTGTGGCGATTATCTTTTACTGGTGATTATCTTTATGGCGATTATCTTTTACTGGTGATTACTTTTTAATAGCGATTAAGTTCATAGTCTAGAAACCCTCCTTGGGCTAGCATTCGGCCGAGCAAGGGTATGGGGCAACCCAAACCCTAACTTGTTCCCTAAGATTGCTTACACTATAAATATAAACACATAGGGTCATTGTTTGGCTAATCTTTTGTGCACACAATTATCCCTAAGTGTTTTCTTCTCTTCCTTTTGCCCTAAACCGATCGTACAACCTTAGGGTTTGTAGGATCAAATTTTTGTTAATCAAAAATTGTTCTCTTGTGTTTTACTTGCATAACCTTAATACGATTTAATTTGTGTGTACAAGAACAAGGTAATAACTCACTATAGTTATTATCAAGAGATCGATAAACAAAATGGTAAGGAGTTTATCATAGATCTATTGTTCTTAAATTGTTCAAGAATCAAGAATTGCATACGGTATGTTCTCTTTATATTTTAGTTAATAATTATGTGTTATACTAGATCCTTAGCTTCCGCATATGTGCTACTTGATATTAATATTAATATATGATGGTCATGGTATTAAAATTCCAACAAATTACTACCACCACCATCACCACATAAGTAATCCACCACCACTTTCAAAGCAACTTAAACATCGTAAGGTATCATATCTTTAAAGATACCTTACACTGGTACAAAAAGTTCTGTTGGTCATGCCAAAAATGTGTGACGATATGCATATAGTCACGCACGTTTTTTTCGTCATGTGTGACAAAAGGTCCCGCCACCATAGGTGGCATATGGTCACATTGTTGAGTTCGTGGCCTTTTCCATCGAAAAAGAGTGACCAAAACCCCGAATATGTGTGACAAATTAGGCACAAGTTTTGTTGGATTAGTCATTATCAGTGACCGTAAACACCTTATAGTCACACGAATGCTTTTTGAGAGTGACTATTGTTCATCCTTTGGCCACATAAATATATAATATATGTGACATTTGAGATGATATATTCAAGTAAATGTGTATTTTAACTGAACTGATAAATAAATAGATAAACCATGTTCATGCTAAAGCAATAATGTGGAAATCATAACCAAAGAATAAGGTAAAGATTTCAAATGGCGAGAAATCATATATCCCTCAGAATGCCTAGTATCAGCTTGACATGTACCAGTGGACCGTGGTTCCTCTACCTCACGCTTATAGAAAGCATAAGGGAGCACCAGGTTTAAAGGTTACAAGTACATNATCATCCAATGGCCACGTGAATTTTATGTTTGTGTGGCCTTTTGTAATATTTAGTCACACAAAGCATGTTTGTTTTGGGTATATAGTCACATACAATGTAGGAAACAGTGGCCAAAAGTGTTAATAAGTGTAGCCGTATGCTGTTTAAAGTGAAGAAATGTGTATTTTGTGTGACTATAGATCATCCAATGGCCACATGAAGTTTACGTTTGCGTGGCCTTTTATAATATTTAGTCATTCAAAGCATGTTTTTTTTGGGTATTTAGTCACATACCATTAAGCAAACAGTGGCCAAAAGTGTTAATAAGTGTGACCATATGCTGTTTAAAGTGAACAAATGTGTATTTTGCGTGACTATTGATCATCCAATGGTCACATGAATTTTATGTTTGTGTGGCCTTTTGTAATATTTAGTCACACAACGAATTAAGAAAACAGTGACCAAAAGTGTGACTATATGCATCTTTTAGTCACATTTAAAAGATCAATCAAAACAAATTCAAATACAATAAAATTGGAATGTATATAACTGAATCAAATATAAAATTGGCCATCCTTTTATACACCAAGGAGTCCTAGTCGGATTACAATAGTTTCCTAATTAAGTATCTATAATCTTTTCCAGAAGCAACTAGCTATTAACTTCGAGCCGTCTTGATCTCTGAGTAGTACCAACTGTCACTAGCAGTAGTAACTTTTGTACTAGCAGTAGTAAATACTTGGCACATTTTCTTTGAAGTTCATGAGCAGCACTAAATCCATCTTAGCAATATTAACACAAACATGAGCAGCAGTAATTCAAACAACATCATGAAAACTTTTAATCCAAAACAATGAACATAATAATAAAATTTGCAGTTAAACTTACAAGTTTTTCTCCATTGATCTAATCTCATTATCTGGATATAAAAGCCTTGAAAATGTAGGCTGCTGCATATCAACAATAACCACATCAGGATGAGAGCAGAATTAGAACATGTCAAAGCACACAACATGACAGAAGTAGATGAGCATACCGGAATAAAGTTCTTGATTAGCTGCTAGAAAACCTTCCTCTCTAAAAAGTATGTGGTTATATATATTGTTGACGGGTGCATCTATTTCTTGACATTTGACATAGAGACACTATTGCCATGTCTTTTGTCATGTGCATCTAGTTTGTCAGGTGCCACTAGTTCAACTATATATATGCTGTTTTGGTGGTTTTGAGTCGTTTGATTCGCCACTTATTCAACTATCTGCTTTGGTGGTTTTGAGTCACTTGATGCGCCACTGGTTCAACTATCTGCACAAACAAGGTCTATGGTATTTTCCTCGAATAAAGTGAAAGTAAAAGAGGGCAAAATGCATAAAAAAAAGATCAATTACATGTGCTCTTACTTTTTCAGATCCAATGTATTTTCATCTGAAGTAGATATTATATGGTATAAAACTTACTATATCTA
>LBNU01015713.1:2740-28094 GCA_014162995.1 Artemisia annua
TCGGGTTGGATCTTTGGTCAAAATCCAGCCGATCCGGTTGCGGGTTGCAGCCATCGGCTGGATGCCTCCATTATGTTGTTTCTTTGACTTTTCTTCGCCGATTCTTTTCGCATGTGTTCCTTTCTTCGTGGCATGTCTTAGTACATTAGAACTTGATATTTCTTTGGTAAATATGTATAGAAAGCTCTCTATATCAAATCCTTTGTCCATGCGTTAATTTCATCCTTCTCTTCCTTCGAATCTTCCCCAACAAGCATGATCACTTCATTTCTTCACTTTTAAGCATCTTTTCACTGCTTTTGGCTATATTTGCATGTATAAACACTTTTCCACGATTAAGTAACAAATGTATACAAATATGACCAATTTCCATACGAAAAACCAACAATAACGCTTCTAAAAACATGTTAACTTTGAGCGTTATCACCCGGCACTGTTTAATTATTCAAAATAATATACCTAATATCAAAATACCTGAAAGTCTCTATATGGCTTCCTTGCAGACTTCATACACTGTCCCCGGCCTCTCAATCGCTTATAATTAGCAATATTTAGCTTATCTATTTTTCTTTCTCACTTGAGAGTGTCTTACTATGACTTTTGCAGCTCCATCAACTTTTACAAAAAAAAAAGAAAGGAAGTTTGTTCGTTGTTCCTAACTAGCTATAACCTAATCTCACGAGTTTTATGTTGACAAAGTCACCAAATTCACGTCAAGCGATGTAGCAAATGAGATAATCTGAGTATTTATACTGTGACATGCAAGCAACTGTCTTTATAACAGGTCTAGTTGCACATAAGGAGAAAACTCGTGTACAAGAATAAGGGAGTTTTTAATGAATAACATGCTCAAACCAAAGGCCTAGCGGTATCAAGGTGTATATACCTCGTCCAAGGGGTTGAGGTTTCAAGTCTCACATAAGATATGAAATTGTGCACTTTATTCACTTTGTTACAGTTTAGATTTATATAATTCTTACTACAGTTTAGATTCATATACTTCTTACTGAAATCATGATATGCATATAGACTTGATAGCAGAAACTACCTTCTCTGGAAATTCAATTTCGCTATACAACACGCAAATAGAGAAGCAAAACCTATGGGATATAGTGCAAGAAGAACAAACACAAGTGGTAAGTGCTCATGATGATACCCAAAGTAATCTCTTAAAAAGGCTTCGACTGATCTAGTTACTCCAAATACTGAGATATCCTTCTTCACATCACCAAACTGAGAAGTAAGCAACGCATTGAGTGTCCATGAAGTAGGAGTCAGGTAGTACAGCCATATCCACCAGTTGGGTATTTTCTGCATGAAAAATAAAAATAATAATAATAAGTTCCACAACACCATTCAAAGTTATAATTAAACTGAATTTAATATAAGGTAATGACCTAGCTAGCAAAATGCATTAGATAATAAAATAAATAATAAAGCATGTAAACATTAATGTATTTTACGATGTCTTTCAGCCAATCATTGATACTGGTATAATAATATCTTCATCTTAGAATGGTAAACTACTACACAATCACACTATATACAATACAAATATACAACACCCTTGTCTTTGATAGAACTTGATCCTCGATGTTAGTGTTATATGGCAATTGGTACATGTGTTGTTCTTGTCGGATTCCCACTGGGACTTCAAGGGAAATATGTATCTGCTTTACCATAATATATTCTAAATTGGTAGGGTTCCCTCTAAGGTGTTATCCATATTACTATTCAATATATTTTATTAGTTACAACCGTATTAGAGGTGGAAAATGGTCAGCCAGATGGTCTCGGTAACGGAATCAAACGGCTAATATGTTTTATGGGTCAAATGGGTCTGGTTGGATCATATTGACCTAAAACATTTTCGAAGTCATGTGGTGTTCCCAATATGATTGTACCTATTATATAATATTTATATGCTTATTTGAAATGTTGATCTAATTTATTAAGCTAACCACATTTAGCAACTACTTCTGATCTTCTAGATCCAACAAATGAAATTAGTGTCGTCACTATAGACAAGCAATTTTTACCATCATCTTATTTTGTTAACTTATCATGTGTCTGCACATGACGTGGATTATCCAGATAACACATTATTTAGGTACGTATTATGTTGCTTTCTAAATCTTGATCCACATATTAAAGATATATGTTTCCTGATATTAAAGTGTGTTGCATTAAGTCGTGAGTAAGGTTGTCGGTTTGTTTGTTGGTATTTTGCAGATGTGTCTGCAGTGGCATTGTCACATGTATTGTCATTCAAACTAAATTGTTACTCCGCAAAGAATCTAGTGTAAATTCTTTTTATACTTCTAATAAAAATTTAAACATTGAAAAATTATCTTGTGTTTATCTTACCCATTTTTATATTGTTATAAAGTGTAAACTCATATTATTAGGCATGTTACTTGGTTAGCTAGTTTACTTATTAATAGTTTGTAACCATGTAATAGGAAACAACATATGGACAATATGAAATGTATAAAAGTACTACGGATTGTATATGAAGGAAATTAGTGTTCCAAATTCCTTCTGTTAGGATAATTTTATAGTATGCGAAAGTTAATGAGAATGAGGGTTCCCTTATGGATTTCAAATTACGTAGTCTTGCTGTCTTGGTGATCTCAGATTCTCAGATACCAACAAGAACCTTATAATGAATGGAAGAATATTTTTTTAACTCATAATTAACTTCTAATATATTTGGCAAGTTGATAGGGACTTACCGGTTTTGGAATTAAAAATCCACCAAACAAGTTAAATATTGTGTAAAAGGCGGACTGTAGAATAGCAGCTAGTGGAAAGCTTGGTGTCACTGCAACAAGCAGCATTCCCAAATAGGTGAAGTACATCAATGTGCACAAGAACGCATAAAAGTACCAGAAAATCTTGTAGGCTGACCAATAATATCCAATCATAGGATACGTTATGCAGACGAATGTAAGTGATTGCACTAACAGATAAGGGAACTCGATCGTCACCTGCAAGATATAAACAATAATATCTTTATACATAAAATAATCATACAAATCTCCATACAAAACATAATAGCTTAATCAATTAACAAAAATATTTTTCATATTACACAGATGATGTTGCATTTTTAATGTTCTATAAAGCCGAGGTTTGGAACCCTATTGTGAGTAACATGCATGTATCTTGTTGAATACAAGTGGTGACAAAGAACGATTTCATACCTGTGCAAAAGCATAAGCCAATGATGCATACATCCCAGAAAACCTTTCCCGATACAGAACAGTTCGCTCCACAGAAACATATGCTATAGCTGATGCACAGTTATTTGCACCACCAAAAAGTACAGCAGTGAACATCAAACCAAAAACATTGAATAAACTCTGCTGGTTATGTCTGTCACATGATCAGAATATTTTAGGATCTATTAAGAAGAATGAACAAAAATCCAAGTTTAATTATAGTGGAGAATCAACTTAGATCTTGATATCCCATTTTTTGGTTAAGTTTTATATAGTGCATGCAACTTAGTAAGGTATCAGGGCACTGTATGTAATAACAATAATTGGTTAGTGCACAACAATGCAACTCTTTTTGACTCTCTGTGTGCTAGCTGAGGTTATGTGTAAAATGGAATACTCAAGGAAAACATGAAATGATGGAATACTTTTTTTAACTTACATATTTTTGCCTTGGTTCCAAAAGAGTAACCCGAAAATTAATGACACGAAGATCATATATAAGCAACGCATCAAGTTGTATGATGGACTTCTCCAATACGACAAGTGTTGTTTCCATAAGCAGGCCTTGAACTGGCCCCAACCATTTTGTGGGAAACGTGTTGGAAAATACAAATCTTTTGAACCAGGTGGAGGTTTACTTAATGTGTTTACAAGATCTTTATTGCTCCTATCATCATAGAAAACAAATAAAAGTAGTCAGACAACAAGTATATTCTTAAATTCTCAGAAAATATTACAAACAAATGTGACAAGAGTTGGCCAAATGTAACTTCAGAGTCAAAATGATTTAAATGGTTTAGTAGAAACATAGCCAAATATATAACATCATTAGGTTTCCAACAATCCTGTAATATAGAGATACATATGCGGGGAATAGTAGAGTTACACTACAACTCATATAGTTATATTATGTATGTAAAATTACCTACTACCCTGGATCACTGGATCCTAACTGCAGGGAATAATAAATTTGTGTATTTACTAGATTCTGGGTGAGTATAAGGCAACTTTAGCTTACTGAGGGTGTTAATTTACAACTGTAATTAAAGTTTTTAACAGCTCATAACAACTATGGTGCTTTTAGGTGTAACTTACTTATATAAAGTTGAATCAGCATAGATTTTTCCAAAATCAATTCCAAGTTCAGATTCCAGGGATGACGAGGTAACCTCTAATATCCATGTTGCTGGATTATATTTTTCCCTAATCTTTGGAACCCCAGGGATGCTCTGTTGCAAAAACATTTCATGTGAGTCTAAGATAAGACATATGTAATTATTTTCTGACTAAGATACATGAAATTTTCATTTTCGACGCTTAAAATTAATCATGCTCGATAAAAAGAGTGAGGATGTATATAAGTGCATCAGTCATGAGGTCCGCTAACCTTAAAGTATTCAATGACCTTACTTGACTGGTGCCCGAGTGGCCCATTATAGATCACATGTCCTCCATTTTTCAAAAGGATTAACTGCAGAAACATGGATATGACAATAAATGACATTTTACAACCGTAAATTAACAACACTTATACACATTAAAAAAAGAGAAATGCTACATCCACATACATTTTACAAAATAATAATAATAATAATAATAATAATAATAATAATAATAATAATAATAATAATAATAATAATAATAATAATAATAATAATAATAATAATAATAATAATAATAATAATAATAATAATAATAATAATAATAATAATAAAATAATTCACGTGCACATGTGGCATGTGATCTTGCACCAATCACATATTTATTTGACACATGTATATGTGAAAGTTTTTTGTGAACTGTGTGTGGATGTAGCATTACTCTTTAAGAAAAAAAAAACTACCATAGGTCGGAACCGAACATGTAAATTTCAATACACTGAAATGATGCAAACCAAATTTTGTTTTGTAAATGCCTTTGGCAAACCACTTACTACCTGTTGAGTCATGCTACCTGAAGTTTTTTCCTACTGTATTTCTTGAGTATTACATTTCACAAATATATATAGAATTACTTTAGTTTTCATGTCAACCAAGGTCATGAAACAGATATGGGACTGTCTAATGAGATAATCAATAATCAAACGTAAATGTATATATGCAGAATATGAGGGAGTAATAGATCTGTACCCGTGGTATCTTTTCTGCAGGCACACGCTTATTAAGTAAATAGTTTTAATCACTTTTCTCTTTTGAGATTTCAGATAATTATATAAAACTAATATCCTATTATATTATTGTGGGCGTATAGTCTAGAATGGGCCCGGCCCGGCAGACAGCGGCCCACTCTACGCCTAAACCCTAATCCATGCCCTATAAATATAGGGCTGGGATTCCCTTCTTCGCAGAACACAACAGGTTACTCTAAACCTAATTCTTGAATGCTATATCGCATCGATATTAACTTGACCGTTGGAGGTGGACCCCGGGGCTACGGCCTCGGGTCCACTCCTAACGGGTTCTTTTTGTTGACAGGTCTAATCAGGGCTCGAGAAGACGACTAACGGCCCAGGGAGAGTCGTTGAATCCAGCCCACGCCAGATTATGTATCAACAAGTGGCGCCATCCGTGGGACATGACTACGACAAGTTTCGTGCTCTCACATCACCGGAAAGCAACCATCGAGTTCAAAAGCCGGTAGCTTGAAAACTTTGTATTTTTTTGGGTTGCACTTTAAAACCCGGCCGATGCGGTATTCATGCGTTAAGATATGTTATCTTTTAAGTTTTCATAAGATTTTATGTAAATCTTTTAACTTGGTAAATACAATTTTATCTATAGTCGCACTAAGTCCGCATGATCGGACCTACTTTATCTTTTCGCCGCGAATTAATTCGCACACATAATGTTTTTACGGTTGGTATGCTTGTTTGCACGACGCAGTCACGATAAATCTACCCGCGTTAGGCCGTGCGTTCGGACATCTTCGCAGATTAGCTACGTGCTATTGAACAGGCACCACGATGCTAGTCAATCGCCATGAGCGCACTGGACAAAAGCCGTGGTCATGTTATGTTCATCTGCGATCATCCACAAATGTTCGGGTCTATGTGGTCACGATACATCCATCTGCGTCTGTGCGTGCAATTGCAACTATTAGTCACGGTCACGGTGCGATTGAAACAACAATTCATTATTTATGTAGTTTGTAAAACCTCACGATAGGTGTAATTCGCACTACTACTTCTCTTATGTGTTAATTTTACATGTTATGTGCTATATATTGCTTCACGCTAATCTTTTACTTCATTAGGTTTTATATGTTGCGATTCGCGGCATATACTTTTAATATTTGCATTAAGTGTTTTTCAGGATTTGAATAACTAAGTTTAATGCTCCTACAAGAGTAGCACCATCAAACTTGGGGGCCTACCAGGGTGTATAATACCACTGTTTCCGTACGCGTCACTCAGGTATATTTGGAAGCAGATTATACGTAAGATGGTATTGCAAGCCCGATACAAAGACAGATTTAAAATATTCGCACCATCTTGCCGCAGGGGAGACGTCCTCACCCTGTCCGATTGTAAAAGAACGGATGTTAATGTTCGCACGCACGGCTCCTCTGTCGCTGCAGCCTTGAGCCGCGCACCTCCCTTACCCACAGAAGCACTCTTTCTGTCGCACATGTTGCAGTTTCTCCGCTACGTGGGTATAAAAGGTACGCCTTACCGCAGGATGAAAGGCATACGGGAGATCCTCACCTTCACGCATTGTGAGACTCTCACAATCGGGCAATGTCAAGTGTTACCTCTCAACTATAGATACTAACGTGTTCTTCTACGGGGTCTTTAGTTTTTGGGTAAAGGATCTGCCCCCCTCCCCTGGTAAAATATATTACAAAAAGAACTTTTAAAGTACAGATGGAATGTGGCCTGAAGTACCCATTTAACAACCTCAAGGCAACGCTTGAACAACACTAGAACATTTATGACAAATGCCATAAATGAAACAACTAGCTCGAAAACTAGAACAACCATGAAAGAAAAACATGCACGAAATCAACATCGCGATATCTATCCTCCGACTTGCTTGGACCCTTAAAACAACACATCTTGTTAAATTCCTCCCAATATGGCCAGGTAAATCAAGAACGTTTGGGCAGCGAATCATCAAGAAATAATAACCTTCAAGGCTCGTTTTGTCCTCCAAGCTGATGACAAGTAACTACTCATAGGAATCATCTGGCCTCAATAACCGTCATCATCACCTATCTGGGAGACAACCACATTACCCAACCTTAGAGAAAGGATTACCCCGTTCTTGATACCCTCAACCACCGGAACAGGTTTTCCATTACATCCACAAGCGTTCCTATCCGCATCAATAAATGAGCTTTTCAAGCTATCAATTTTCCCGATCCGATAGGGGTACTTGGTTACAACCTCAAATAGACTGCATCAACCTTCATTGTCACAATCAATTCCATAAACATTGGACGTTTGCTCCCCCCATTGTGTCACCCCAACCTCAGGCCCCATTTCAGAATTGGTCACCTCATCCATTAAGCGAACCAAATGGATTCTTAAGTGACGATATCACTTAGATCATCATAGAATATTTATTAGAAGTATGCACCAATCAGTTTTCCGCTTTGATTAACCGGATCCTTGCGCAGCGCATGCATATTAGGGCCACTAGCATTGTTGTTAGTACCATTACCTTTTGAGATGACCTCCCATCGAAACCACCTTTCTTTCGAAACCTGGCTGCCCAACGATAATTCAATGTGACCCTCAGTGGTTTTCGAAAAACGAACACCATCAAAAATAACCTTGAGTGGGAGCCCTTTACCCTTTACCTTTTCGTTTAGTACTTCTACAAATCCTTCCTCATCACCATTATTCTGAACACTATGTGTGTTTAACATTCTTAGGGCATGCAGCATCCCCAATATGATCAAAAATTTTACATGAATAGCAACGAGGCGGGCTTTCCATTCAGTATTCAATATCAACACGCACCACAACGAAATACCTTCATTAGAGAATGGAATGGCCACACCACATGAATCCAAGAGAACTCGTCGAGAAGATGAACTTCAACAAGAGCACGAGGCAGTATGAATTCTGCCCAAGACTTTAACACACAGTAGAGGCTAGAATACGGAATCTAACTAAAATCAGGCTTACCAATTGAGTCTAATCAAAGCTTAACCCCAACCCTCCGTATAAGCAGCAAACAATTGGAACATTAGTATTTAACGCATACGGTGCTGCAGTAACTTCCTCTTTTAGCAAGCGTGTATTTAGGGGACCAAACACTTAGGAAAATAGGCATGAAACGAATCAGCCATGCCCCGCCTCTAAGCACTTTATCCATACCCTCCTTAACGTAAGAATTGAAACAAAAGATCCCATGTATTCACATAACACGTTCAACGCCAGAAATTTGGCCATGTCATTCTAACATAGTGTCTCTACTATAGGGAAAGGCAAGCCTTCTTCCCCAATAGAAATACCCATACAAAGAGTATTCAGGCCAAACCCCTAAGGCTGAAACATCCTCAATCTCTTTTAAAAGGAATTGTGAACGTGGGCTCCTTCCCACTCCGCCTCCTCATTAGCAGCGGAGCTCCACATATGTTTCTGATTTGAAAGGCATTGTTTTGTTTAAACATCGAAGCATATGAGAGCTTAAGGCTCGTCTACCGCTGCGACTCGAATGCGTATTACTCATCTCCTAATCCCAGGGCGGGAACAGAAAACTCCAAACAAAGAAAACATATGCAAACAACTACGTAAAAAGAAAAAACCCCCTATCGCTTAGGGGTTTAATAAGGCAGTAATCGAACAACTCGAACGCCATAGCAAAAAATTCCGATCGCAATAACAATGATATATCTGAAGAAACAATGAGATCGAAACCAAAATAACGATTGTGATTTAAACCCAACAAACGATTCACACAAATCAAAATAAATGCGGCCTAAAAACCCCAACAAACGAATCACAAAAATTAAGAACGAGTTGGATTAGTGTTTTTTTTTTTTTGGCGATCGACTCGGGTTTTAAGGGAGAGGTTTTAGGAAATCGCAATCGGCCAATAGGAATCGGTTTAGGTTTTTTTTTGCGATCCGTCTTTACTGTCACCAACTGTTGGCGGAGAAACCTAGCATAGTATGCGCATCCTCCCCCTTCATGTAAGAACGGGTGTTACTCTGGATGGAACATGGTCACCACGGACGCGCCTACAAGGTCGCGGATTCGGATATAGTCTAATGGGCTAAACAGGACTGCGCCTCTGGGACAACCAGTGCGCACTGTCGCATTTGGGCTGCGCAGTATAGTCCGTCCTATGCGCACACAACTGAGTTGCACACACATGGCCATGCCGTCATGGTTGATTGGGCCTACGCGGCCATGAACAGAACTTAAGTCTAGCATAACATAGCCATGCACTATGTCACACTAGACTTGGGGGGCTTGTGGACGTATAGTCTGGAATGGGCCCGGCCCGGCAGACAGCGGCCCACTCTATGCCTAAACCCTAATCCATGCCCTATAAATATAGGGCTGGGATTCCCTTCTTCGCAGAACACAACAGGTTACTCTAAACCTAATTCTTGAATGCTATATCACATCGATATTAACTTGACCGTTGGAGGTGGACCCCGGGGCTACGGCCTCGGGTCCACTCCTAACGGGTTCTCTTTGTTGACAGGTCTAATCAGGGCTCGAGAAGACGACTAACGGCCCAGGGAGAGTCGTTGAATCCAGCCCGCGCCAGATTATGTATCAACAATTATACTTCTAATTAATAATGCTCATAACTATTAACAACTTCTATTGATATATTAAGCTTTGTTATATATACTAAAGTAGCTGACATGTTATAGTTGAGATGCTAAACTAAGCTAACTTTGTACTTTTTCCTAGAGTAATCAGATATAACTCTTACCTCATCAAAAGCCTCAAATATGTCAATGCTCGGTTGGTGAATGGTACAAACAATTGTTCGTCCTGTCTCAACAATATTCTTCACAGCGCGCATGACAATGGCAGCTGATCTGGCATCCAGTCCCGTTGTAGGTTCATCCAAGAATATAATGGATGGATTAGCCACAACTTCCACAGCAATTGTGAGCCGCTTACGTTGCTCAGTTGATAGACCACTAACTCCAGGAATGCCAACCAATGCATCTTTCATGGCATAAAGCTCAACTGTCTCCAGGATTTGTTCAATAAATCTCTGTAAACGCCATCAGAAAATCTTACACCTAGTTACCGAAAGCAATTGAATAAATAATTCATGTAGAAATATTTATTTAATATATCTCATACGTATTTAGTATTTGAATCAATTTCATGATGAAGACGGAGCCAAGCAGAAAATATGACCGACTCCTCAACTGTAATTTGGGGAGTATGTACATCAGTTTGCTCACAGTAACCTGAAATCCTAGCAAACGTGTCTTGAACTTTAGGATAACCACCAATTTTAATCTCTCCTTCAATAGTGCCACTGGTTTTCCTTCCAGCAAGAACATCAAGAAGTGTCGTTTTCCCGGCACCACTTATACCCATTAATGCTGTAAGAACACCAGGTCTAAAAGCCCCAGTTATATCATGAAGCAATTGGAGCCTTTTGCCAGTGAATCCATTCTTTCTCATTTCCTGAGATCGAAAGAACAATCACCTAGCTATAACAAAGAGAGCAATAGACATCCAGTATTCAAGATTTGAATATATATATACAGTTTTGAACATTTACCGGTGGGGGTTCAACATGGTACTGCAGATTTTGAAAGGCAATCGTTAGCGGTTCAAACGGTAACACTACTTTTCCTGTAAAATTAGATGCTAAATAAGTATCTATTAATGAGCAACCGACATCCTCTACTTAAACTATATTCAACTTAGACAAAACAAAAAATTATAACATGTCCCAGTCATGCAGATGAAATAACATCTTACAAATTAGTGGCTAAGTGGAAAGTGCACTCAACTCTAAGGCATATGGGAGTACTATATATCAAATAGTTATAAGCCTGTTGAAAACATCGAATAAAATGAAATGTAACACAGGAAAAAGAAAATTCTAACCTTCATTAGGCTGGGAGACGGTAGTAAAACACTTTTTAGTTGGTTTATCCTTGTCACTGTATCGATCACTTTCGTATGATTGAGATAGCATTTCCTTCGAAATAATTGCACGCGTACCAGGAGCTAAAGTATAACATGACATGATTAAGTCAGAGAATTCTATACAAGATTTACTTGAATAATTTTCTCTGCTACCTTTTTAGTTGTGGGTTCTTTGCATGTTTGTGCTAATTATACTTTCTTTTATTGTTAGATTCATTAAAAGTGAATGTCTTGATTTATAGTTTTGCATCCGGTAAATTTAACATTTTTAGATAGATGTAACATTATACTGTATATGAATTCCACATTGGTATAAATTTAACATTTTTATATAGATGAATTTACCCTTCAAGTAGCTTAAGGCAATGATGAAACCTATGTTGAATAGTAGTGCAAAACCAAACAAGGCACCAAGTGACTTCCAGAAATAGTATTCATCAAAATCTAGCCCGCGACTTTGAAGTGTTTGCAGCCCTATGGTGGTGTTTGTAGAAATGATCATCTGGTTGAAAAAAATCATAAAATAAATATTACACTGGAGAGTAAGATAAATTAACTAATGTGGATATACGGACATAATCCACACTTCACTTGTCACATGAATATTGCAAAGCCAACGATATAATGAAAGGGATACATATATCTAAGGTTGGTATCCAGTTAGGAGAAACCAAATAAAAAGGATATGATGAGAAATAACTATTACCACACATTTGAGATGCATCGAATTAAATTAGATGCATCTCTATTCTTTTAGTGAAAACGAGACAAAGTAGTACTAGCAAAACATTTGATGCGAGAGTACGGAAAATAGTTAGAATTTTCCTAACTTGATGAAATGCATCTAATATAGGTATATGCATCAAATTTTGAGCTCGAATATATATTAGGATACATCTAAAAGATTAGAGATGCATCTAATTTAAGTCGATGCGCCTCTAATGTGTCGTTATACTGATTTCTCATCTTTCTAATTTTAAGAGATTCTTCTCATTTAATCCTTAATATATAGTTGAAAATTTAACTAGATATCCATAGATAGCAAGGTTCCAAAAAAAATTAAATAAACATGCTTAGGATTTTTTTAGCTTAGGTGTTCACTGTAATAAAAGGAAACCTACCCATTCAAGAGGGTTGCACTGCTCTCATTGTTGCTAGTATGAAAAGTCTACTCCGCATTCGAAGAGACGAAGAGTTAAATTGCTTACTAATAAAAAAAAAAAAGGCTTTGCCTATTTACCTTGTTCCATCTTGGAGAAAGAAATTCATTTAATGCAAGGCCTATTTCAGCATATGATTGTGGACATACCCAAAATGCCCACTTTAACCAAGATGGCATTGAATCTGCAGCAAATTCCCATTCTTTAGTTTGATTGCCAAGTCTTAACAAGTGATAATTCTTTCTAACTATATTCCTAGCATATTTGGTTTCGTGTCTTGTTAGCAATATACTAGCTAGTTTATTGTTTGCAGACTAATTAGTAGTCTCACTTGTTAGCAACTTACTACCTTTCTGTGTTTCTTACATTCTTCCTTCCATATCTTCTAAACTTACCAAAATTTATTTATTGAATAGAAGAAGATATACATGCATGGAACTTACTGTGGGGTATAATGAAGCCACCAAATGATAACATAAACAACAATGATATGCTAGCTACTGTTGTCGAAGCAACCACAGTTTGAAATAATGATGCAATGAATCGGAACATGGACATTGACACGAAGTGCATCCCGAATAATAGCATTAGTTGACGGAAGAACCTAGAAAGTAATTGAAACAGTAAAACTAACATTCTCTGATCATAGTTTACAAAATGGAAATTGTATGGATCCATGTTACTATCATCATCTGAAAAGGTTTTATGAAATGAATCGTATAAAGGTTTTACTTGTAAAATAGTCGACATTCAGTTTTATAGTTAATTAAAATTAAATCACTTATATATGTATAGAGAAAATTTAAAGCCTTATGGAAAAGTTCATAAAATGTTCACCTTCCTGGTTCAGGGCTGTATCCAATAACGTAATAAGTGAGACATGTCCACATGATGGCTACAAGCATTGACAGAGGGATCTTAAGAATGGATGCAGAAATTGCATATGCCCATGCTGGGTAGAAGTAGATATCCCTCTGCTTATAGAAAACCGGAAGTCTGGCAATAGTCATAGACAATTCTGGGATCCCATCAAGTAGAAGAAGTAAGAGCGAAAAAAAGAGTGAGCCAAGATAATAATTTGCATCAATGACATCAACCTCCAAGCTACTTCGCAAATATACAGTCATTGTTATTGCTGCAATTATGAGAAGCTGCACATATGTAACTCACATCATTAGGCATCTTTTAAGGTAATAGAAAATAAACTACAAAGTTAAAAGGTTAATTTCTAGATAGTAATAGTAATAGTAATAGGAAGACTATCCGGAGTCGGAGTGACCCACTCACCACTCACTATGTTTCACGCGCCACCAACCAAAACATATGTTGCCTGTCACGGCCTAACTGCAATCTATTGGTGACTGGCTCACCAAAGTGAAGTGCAAAAAAAGTGGCCCATTTCCAAAAAGCAAATGTTTTTTATTTGTTTTATTAGTGTGTGTGGGATATTTAGTGGGTGATATTTGTATAAAGTAAGTATTTTAATGAAGGGTGAAGGGAAGGTGATCAAAACAGGTGAAAGGTGAGTGGGAGTGAGTGGAAGTGAGAGGAGAAAGAAAGCTGAGGTGGTGGTGACCCGGTCACTCCACTCCCTTTAGCCTAATAGTAATAGTATTTAGGGGTTATCTGGTTGGGTTGAATCGGGTTTTGAATTTTTAAAAACTGACAAGACACCTGACCCAATTAAGAATTGGGTTATCGGGTTCGGGTGGGATTCGGGTTGGGTTTTGTCGGGTCGGGTGAGTTGGGTTATCGGGTCAAACATGAACATATCATATTTACATATGTAAGTGGTAGTGATTGGATTAAGCTTAATTAAATTTATGTAGTACTTAAAATGAAATGGTGAGTTGAGATCATGAAAAATACATGTTGAACATGAAATGAACAAGGTGATGAAGATTTACAAACTGTTGCATGTAGTTTCCAGCATTCATCATAGTCATGTGGTTTATATAATTTGAGTTAGATCTAAGAAAATATATGCTGACTGAAAAGAAGCAAATAAAATAACTTAGGCACACGATGGCTGCAGAGGATACGTATCTAAACGGAGCTAGGGGGTTCTCGGGGTGCCCGGGAACCCCATGGATTTTTTCGAGGTAGTGTCAATTTTTGAAAAAAACACCGATTTTTCCTAAATGTATCTTAAATGCACCCGGTCCTTCGAAATGTATTTCCAGTATTACGGTTCAAAAGATTTTATGCACCTGATCATATTTGGTCCTGGCTCCGTCGGTGCGTATCTAAAGCATAAAATCAAACTATACGTCTATACATTAATAAAGGTTATCAGTGCCACGATGCTATAATATATTCATGAACTTATAACATGAAAAGCCAACATACCATAATTCACAAAGGTGCTAAATAACCAAAACATTTGTTGGACCATAATTCATAATGTAATAAACTCTAGTATTATGCTTTTATAATTATAACTTAAAAAATTAAATGTTGATTTTCGGGTCTTATCGGGTTGACCCGATAACCCAATAACAATAATTATATAACCCTAACCCGACCCGATAACATTGTGGAGTTNAACTTAAAAGCATTAGTTCACAAATAAATTTTGGAATTAATTTGTTAAAACTTTTATAAAAATATAAAACTTAATGTGTATAGGGGCCATCTTGTACTATTAGTAATAGCAACAACAACGACTATCAGAACAATAATACAACAAATTTGAAGGTAGCTAGGTTTATATACAAACGGATAGAATAATTTATACCTGTACTAATTTGAAGAAGTAGACAAAAGAGTTCCTCTTCATGAGAAGAACTTCCCTTGACATGCAAGCTCTAAACATGTCCCACTTAGAAATCGAATACAAATCGAAGGATATTGCATTCACATGGGTTTGCATTCTCGTGAATGGTTTAGAAATACAATCGTTTATATCTTTTCCCAAATAAGATTCCTTAAATTTCATGGCTAATGTGTGTACGGAGACATAATTATATTCCTGTCCAGTTCGGCACCAATATTTTTCTTGATCTTTTCTTGACACAACCTGCAAACAAGTCTTTATTCTGTGAAAGCTAGGTATAAAAGCAAGAGGATCATAATATAATATGTTACACCATTTGGAGAGTGTCATAAGTGCTTTATATATCGATGTAGGTTAACACAAATCACTACAAGTACGATATGCCAATTTAAGATTAGTAGGAAATGCAACGTCATCCCTGAATTATCATTAGATGACGCCTATTTGCTTTTCCAGACGTATGTATGGTGCTAATAGAATAGTACGGATTTTGCCCGATGTTTGAAAGAGTAGCGGAAGTTGGTACATGATACAGAATCTATGATGAGACTTGGAAGGACCATTAGTCGCTTAATGGAATTGCTTCTAGTTGTACCTCATTAGAGAGGCCTAGGATACAAATTGAGTGATACTAGCATGCAAAAAACTTAAAAGCATTAGTTCACAAATAAATTTTGGAATTAATTTGTTAAAACTTTTATAAAAATATAAAACTTAATGTGTATAGGGGCCATCTTGTACTATTAGTAAAATTCGGGAAGGTTTTTATTATTAGCTACTTTTATATTAGTTAAGTTAATGGGGTATCAAATTATAAAGGTTAATAAGTTTGGGAAGTATATTTTGTTTTTATTAAACTCAAGGGGGGTGTTTTTACATTTTGTAAAGTACACTGCAGACAAACAGTGGATCAGCCCTTGGTAAAGACTTCAAGACTTCAAGTTGATCAAAGTCTACTTGTTGATGCAATCAGCAAAAGTCATTTTTCACATATAAACAATAACTCTGGTTTTTATTAAGTTCAAGAGAGAAACATATCTGTCACTCAATTAGTATAGTTATAGTTTTACTATTTCCACTGCTATCCTTGCAATTATTTTGATTAACTTTTAATGGATATTATACATTGAAAATTACAAAATGTGTTCATTTACTTTGATTTGCTTAGTACTTACATTTCTAGTAAAGTTATTGATATAGTTTGTTTAATCTCGTTTTATTAACAAACAAGGGAATTGAACCAAAACATTCAGTTGATCAGAGTTGAGACCCTTGTTGAGGATCATAATATGACCTGAGAAAAACCATTATGATTACTCCTTACAAAAGGCCAAGGCCTGTAATTTCCTATGACCACTTTATTGTACTAGCTCAGGCTTATGTAGAGATAAGTGCCTGACTATACCAACATATAATTACTCGTTGATATAGTTGGGCTACAACATGCATCCGGTAGATCGTGTAAGGTTGGGCTGGTAAAATCGGCAGAAGCTGGTCTAACATCTTAGTTAATCAAAAAGATGGTAGTGTGAATTTTTAAATGTTTGCTGAAGCAAAAATAGGACTAGTGGACTTAAAATATTTTTGGTAGTAACAAATTCTAATGAGATGTTGACATGCATTACCTCTTGCAGGAAGTCAGCAACGCCTTTTCTTTCAGGGCATCTGAAACCTAAACCCTCAAAATAGTCCAAAACATCAGTGTGTGGGCCATGATACACAATCATTCCTTCGGCCATCAACATTATGTCATCAAAGAGATCAAATGCTTCGGGCGATGGCTGCAGAAGAGAAATGAGTACAGAAGCATCTGTTAAATGTGCCCACTGCTGAAGACAAGCAATTATCTGATAAGCACTGGAGCTGTCTAGGCCATTGGATATTTCATCCATAAATAAAGCTTTTGTGGGACCAACAATCATCTCCCCTTAAAAAAAAAAAAAAAAAGAAAGAAAGAAAAAAAAAAAAAAAAAAAAAAAAAAAGAAAGAAAGATAGAATGCAAGTTAGATTCTATGTATAAAAAGGTAACAACGAAATTTGTTTGCCTTGACATGGTAGACTAAATTATGCAACAAACCTCACCAGATAGGGGACTGTGTCTATTATTATGCATCAAATGTATAGTAGATGTTACCTGTAGTCAATCTTTTTTTCTGACCACCAGAGATTCCTCTCTTCATGGCATCTCCATGTATTGTATCAGCACATATATCAAGGCCAAGAATCTGGAGCACCATATAATGATGGGAAAATGAACATATTATATGTGTATCCAACTACGAAATTACATGCAAGTTCACATGAGATAGAAGAATTACTTTTAGGATATAGTTTGTCTGAAGAGTTGTCTTTTGTCCTTCAATGGAAATTGCCTACGAAAAAACCTGGGTTAGCATGAAAATATATATCACCGACGTACTGCAACTATATATTAATACTAATTAATGAGGCAAATACAATCTGATGTCCCATATATTGGGTTTCTTTAAAAGTGAGTTTTTCCCGTTTTAGGTGAATTAGATCACTATTAACATATAACATTCAAGAAAATGTAATCGTGGTATATACTACTCCCTCCATCCTAAAAAGAGTGTCCAGAAACAAAAAAATAGACAAATTATGATATGTGTAATTAATGCTAGTTTCGATTGATAAAAAGTTATTTACCCTCATAGTTAATATAGGAATTAGAATTGAGTAATTAATGCATGTTTAGATTATAAGGGTTAAATATGAAAAAAATATAGATGTTAGTATGCTACCTTCATGAAAGTGTCTATGTCTGGTTCTGGAATAATCCCTTCTTCTTTCTCCCTCTTGTTAACCTCAAGCATAATAGCTTGTTGAAAACGAAACGACTGTCATTTTTGGTTATCAAAGCATAATTCCTTGGAATGGAGAACAAAACTACCATGTGTATTTTGTGTGCAAGAAGTAGAAAATAAATGCATACCAGAACGACTTTTAGTACCCTGACAACGAGACGAGAAGTCAAGTGTTTCCCTCACAGTCATCTGTGGGATATGCAAATCATCTTGGCTTATATAGGCAGCAGTTTTCTGGGGGACAAATTCTTCTAGTTTGTACCCGTTGTAAGAAGTCTCACCACTTATCTGTTTTATTTAATTTAATAGCTAACCAAGGTGAGTGTGAAGACTTCAAAGCTAGTAGTTCTCAAATACAAACCCAGAAAAAAAAACATGCATCATCAAATTTGAATCTGCGCATAACTCTAGTAGTTCATTGCAATCATTGTAAATTATCAAGGAATGAAACAACATCGTTTGCAAATACTTTGACATAAGTAAATATTAAATGAATTACACTGCATGTGTGGAAATGGGATATGGGATATGAGACAAGATTGAAGCTAGTACTATATAGATCGTTCAACTTTAATTTGTATATGTATGCGGTATGCCGTTGCTCAACTGTCACTATTCGTAGACTATATAAACTATCTAATTAGCCATGGCTAGTTGTACATCTACTTCTTTATAACAAATTCAGAAACGTTGTGTAAATCTGGGAACTTCGTTTATATGATGGGCAGATCAAGCAGATAACAGTTTTCCGTCGTAGGTTAGTTCTGCATAATATATGAAGTAAATAATAGAAATAATTTATGCCATTCAATGTGGTTTATTCAACCAATTTCAGTCCATAAGCAGAATTTAATATCTTAGCTTAAGATTATGTAGGGTCAGTGACACACCTTTCTCTTTATATACTGATATTAGTTTTTGCATTGATTATCATACATGTTAGTGCAGGTTTAATGAAAGCTCAAAACCTTGAGAGATTTGTTTAGGTTCCCTGAAAGTGCTTTCAACAAAGTGGTTTTCCCACAACCTGGAGGACCAAGAAGCAAAATCATCCTGAAAATTAGCAATCAAATGTTAGATAGAGACTAGTTAAGGGCATGCATAGTTGTGCAATGTACTTCCCAAATTCATGACAGTTATATGATCAATGATAAAGAGGTTTAAGCAAGACCACACAAGATAAACTTTTCAATGTATAATACTTTTAGAAATAAAGTGTTTTGCGGAATAAACACTCCATTGAATAACAATAGGATAGCTCTCTAATCAAGCAAACTCAAACACGTGTTAAAATTTGCAAGTGAACTCTCAGTCTCTTATAGGATCAGGGACAATAACTAGTTCAAGGTTTGATAGTAAATGCTCTTTTATATAAAGTGATAATTAATGTGTAAGAGTAGCGTCTACTTGGACCAACATTCTCTTTACTGTATATAGGAAGACAAACGAAGATGTAACGTATGAGTTGTTTGAGACGTGTCAATCATTTAATGGACAAGTACAACTACCATTAAATGCTTTTATTCTTAAAAATCCAACAACCATGCTTTCGGTAAACAGTAATAACAACTAATCATGTCTTTCATCAACTCGTACTTGTCTTGTCTTTTTCTAGGTTTTACCATCTCATGCTCATTTGTTTTCTTGAAAAAGTCTCGCTTAAATATCTAAATGATAGTTTGTATTAAACTATGTTTGGTCACAGAGCAAATAGGATCATTAGGGCATTGTCGATCCCTGATGATCCTTTGTTCCTTAAGCTTCTAGTTCTTATACATACTAGATGGTACCACATTATCTGGTAAGTGTTTTTTCAAGTTGTCTTTTGATTTCTTGAAGTTTTCTTACACTTAGGCTAATTTATGTTTAAATCTAGCCAGACACCATTGGGCAAAGATACGGCCCAACATGCAGCCTACTCCCAAAACCAAGATCAATGAAAGTAGCCGCTAGATTAAAATTGTACGGAGCCTGTAAAGGGCACACCAAACAATCTTACCATTCAATCTCTAGACTACCACAATCAATTCTATCTTATTATTTATAGATTTAGGCTCACGATCAATAATATATGAAACAAATTAGGGTATATTGTCCCAAAAAATGAATGATATGGATATAAACTATTGGGATTGACTAATCTGAAATGAATTCGCCAAGCTAATAAAGCATACATACTATTTAGCTCACTCCATAGTTATAAATGTATCCGTTAATACTACCGAAATTAAGCATACAAATCAATCATGCCTTGACAAGAACTTGCAACTATATCTTAAGTTGAACCAAAACACTTGCTACCATATCTTTGGTACTGCTTCCGCCCATGGCATTTTTATTATATATTAAGAAACTAAACCACATCATGTAATGCAACCATGGTGATAGTGGGAGGAAGTTGTTACATTATCACAACAAGCTTTCGTGAGGATGTCCGAACTAGAGGGTAATTAAGAAGAGTATCTTTCATTATACGGATTTTGCATAATAAGTGGTTGAAGTATTAATAAGCTTGTACTCGATCGTACCTTCCTGGCTTGATGACACCAGTGACATCTTTTATGATGGTTTTCTTTGCCTGTTTAATCTTTAGGCCAGGTATCATGGCAATATCCTGTCAACAATAAGAACATAATGGATTGGACATTTGAAGTAAACAAGAATGATATCACCAAAAGGCCATTCCTCAGAACTGATTAACCAAATAAGTAGATTAATCGAATGCATATTACACTAGCAATGGGCCGTAACTTGGTTTTGTTCTTGGTAACCCTTACATTTTAATCGGTCTTATGTTATTACCACCCATCGTTTTCGTGGTGATATGAAAATTCACTTGGCTTGAATGAAATCGTTTATTAGTTATCACCAGAAAATGACATTACATATAAAATGCTATTTCTTCCCTCTGACCCTCTAGCAACTTGCTAGTATGCGATCAATATATTGTCGGTAAAAAAACATATCGTCAGAAAATGTACCCACCATATGAGAACATACTCAGATTTTCTAAAACTCCTTCATCAAAGAACTGCTCACATCTCAACCACTTTGTCATCATAATCATATCAAATTTTCCATACTTTACGCGCACGCGCGCGCGCAAAAAAAAATAAAAAATAAAAAATAAAATAAATAAATAAATAAATAAATTAAAAAAAAAAAGTATACATTGTTCATTCCTCGTATATTAGATTAATACAGTAATTTTTGTATAAAAGGAAGGCAATAATAAATACGTACTAGTTTCTTTAGACTAAAAACAAGTAGGCAATGATAATCATTAATTAATAATCTGTACAAGCAGTGGGATTGGAGGGAGAGTGACTTATATTTTTAAAAATTGTTTTCTAAACGTTGCATTAAAGTATGACGGGCAAATAATTAAAAAAGGTATCATACTTTGCTATATTCTTTTTGTTGGTAGCAAACAATTTTTTTTTTTGCTTTTGTAGGTACTTTTCGTTCAAATTCATCTTTTTTTAGGATATTTTGTGAAAATTTTGGACATTTTTACCTCCTCTTAGCTAATAGAAAATTTTTTCCCCGAAAGGCAAAAATGTTACATAATACCTTAAAAAGAATGAATTTAAAAGAAAAGTACCCACAAAAACCAAATTTTTGTTCGTTACCCACAAGAGAAAATTGTGACAAATATGATACTTTTTTTAATCATTTGCCCAAGTATAAGTATAATAAGTTAAAAAGAGTTATTGCTTTACAAAAAAAAATATTTTTCTAAACACATTTTGAAAAAAAAAAGTAAAAAGAACTTTTTTTCTAGACGTTGCCGTAAAGTATAAGTACAATAAGTGTCAAAAAAAGATTAGTGTCGTATTTCTAAGTGGTAAAAAAAATAAGTGTATGAATAAATAAAAAAGTACAAAAAAAAATAAAAAAGTATGATAAGTGCAAAAAAAAAATAGTGGTGAATTAGCGTAAAAAAAGTGTAATCAGTGTAAAAAAAATTTGTGTATGAATAAGTAATAAAAAGAAGTATAATAAGTGTGATAAGTGTAAAAAAAGTAGTATGTGAATAAATGTAAAAAAAAGAGTAATAAGTGTAAAAAAAACAGTGTATGAATATAAGTGTAAAAAAAAAATAGTGTGTGAATAAGTTTAAAAAAAGTGTAAATAAGTGTGAAAAAATTAGTGTATAAACAAGTGGTAAAAAGTAGGGGTGAGCATGGGGCGGGGTGGGGCGGTTTTATGGTAAAACCAAAAACCGAACCGTCTATTTCGGTTTTTGAAAACTACAAACCGTTTGGTTACGGTTTTTTCGGTTTCGGTTTTTCGGTTTTTGACATTGAATCGGTTTGGTTTCAGTTTTTGTTCGGTTTTTTCTTACATGAAAACAAGCAAGCTTTAATCTTATATAAAGTTTGCGATTTCAAGTTTCAAGCAAAAATATTTTACCAAATATCAACAATTGCATAATATTTGGCAATTCAAAGCTTTGAAAAAACGTACAAAACAACCAAACATTTTCTAAATATAAAATGCTGGTCTTTGCGGCTTTACACTTTTCGTTTGCAAAAACATTCAAAGAACACTATTGTTCGAAAACAAAGATATAACATCTATAAATATTATTTTACCGGGTGAGGGCCCTTTATCCAAAAAAAACATCTATAAATATAACAAATTTGAATGTATAGATAATAAACAACACTATTTTTCTTAATAGGTAATGTTGTATACTCAAATCTTTAAAATTAAATTGCAAATTTCTTATACACATAAAATTATATAAAAACATATATAAAGGTAGGGCGGGGCGATTTTTTCGGTTCGGTTTTTCTTATTAAACCAAAAACCGCCCCAAACATTCGGTTTTTATAAAATTCAAAACCACCACCATCGGTTTGTCAAATGGGGCGGTTTTTTCGGTTCACCTTTTTCGGTGTTTTCGGTTTTGATTCGGTTTTTCGGTTTTTATGCTCACCCCTAGTAAAAAGAAATATAATAAGCGTAAAAAATTTAGTGTAAGAACAAATGAAAAAAAAAAAAGTGAAAAAAATTGTCAAGGGACTAGAGGTGAAAGTCAACGCAAACCATAAGGATCATTACTGTAACTTTTGTAAGTGAAAAAAAAGTCAAATGACGATCGGTGAAAATCAACGCAAACCACAAAAACCATTAATGTAACTTTTCTAAGTGGTAATCGGTCAAACAGATCACATACCGGTCAATATTACGTATATTATTCAAAATTTGAAAATATTTTTGCGATACTAGTAATAGATATAGTTGGTTACGTATTTCGTTCTCTTTGAAAAAATATGTTACGTATCTTTAGACTTCACCCTTAATAACAATTTGTAATTCTTTAACTTATTCTAATAAGAATTATAGGTTGAATCACTGTGTTTGCATTTAAACTCTTTTATTCTTTGTTTCTAATAGAAGCCAAGGATTTTGGAGCTACAGATACTTACACATATCATACTTTGTAAAGAGTTCCATAGAGTGGGCAGGGGCTTGCCGTGGACAACATCACAGTCAGCTTCAACAGTGAGATTCTTATATCTCACCTCCACAGATGGCAACTGTATACCAACTCTAAGGAAACAGATTGAAAGGCTTACATAAATAATTAATAATCTAACAAAAGAGTAAACTACATCTCCCTTCCCCGCAATTACAAGGAAAAGTAACCTTACTTGTCTGTTCGTTTCCTGAGTTTCTGCAACAACTGAAGGTTGTCCTTCTCAATGTGTTTGATGAGCTTATTAATAAACTTGTGCCGTTCAGGAGCAAGGAGCTTTGTGACATCCACCACCTTCTTTCCTTTAACTGCTTCTCCATCTCCTTTATCTTCATCAAACAAAGATGACCTTAAACGTTCAAATGTTGACATTCTGTTGATTGCTGCCCACTGCAGAACATTTTCATCTGTCTCTTCATGATTGTTCACAGAAATTATATCTGAATTAGAACAATCACTTAAAGTGTGTTGACGAAAAGATGATCTAGAACTATTTCCTGTGTCTGGCTGCTCAATTCTCAGTGACTCTATATCTTCGGAACAGGCTAACTGATCCATGGTAAATGGCTTGTAGAACTTTGTAGTCACACACTTTCAGTGAGACCACTATATGTACAAACTAGTTTATAAACACATGTTTTATTGCTATATATACCAACACAAATATACATAAAAAAAAGGGGAGTTTAAAAATAATTACAACGAGTGATTTAATGGAGATATGTTTTTGTCAACTCGAAACAGGTGCCTATATATATAAAAGGCTGATCTTTGTGTGAGAGAGAGAGAGAAATAGAGCGAGAGTTTAACTATATAGTGAATTCTTTTGCCACTTGAAAAAGAATAAACTACTACTCTCTTTAGAGGAAATCAGGAAATAGTGTTTCTACCAAAAAGAAAAGCGTCTCTACCAAAGATCTTTAACTAAAGTTAATCATACATGAGTTTAGCAACCGGCCTCGATCATTTGCCTACATTGCTTGCATCGCAGTTAGTCAGAGTTACGTACAGAGAAAAACATAAATTAATTAAGAAAAGACTTTAACTACGTTAATCATGCATGTGAACATGATTTCTGACAGTTCATTATTTAGAATATAATTACGGAGTAGTTACGATTTGATCTCATTTATCTTATTTTAAGACACCTTGAATAAAATAGTTACAAATAACTTGGCTAAATGACAACAAACCAATAAAAGGGTGTGTTATGATGTCATCGATGAAGGTTCTAAAGCGAATAATGATGTGGTTGATTGATGGGTTGCCACCCGATTGGCTGATCAATTTCCGTAGTAGTACTACTACGGTGGATTGCATGCATACATAGAGCTTAATTCTATACTTTCATGTGACTTCAGGCAACTTTAATTTTCGAGAAAATGAGATTGTTGCTGAAGACGTCCAAATGAATAAATTACTTTAGCAGAACAATATCTAAAATATCCAATGATGAAGTATGGTATGGATCCGGGTCATGCACCCATCCAATACGCAAGCCCATCACAAATGGGCCATTACAACGATATTTGCAGCTCACGAGGCTCGCGAATACATAATTATACTTAAAGCCCACCACGACTGGACTATTTAGTTAACGCCTAGGCCCATGCAGGCCCAAGCCCGGATATGGGCACTTATCCGGTACGCGATATCTTCTATTATTATTGATAGATATCGAATACCGAAGATTGGAGAACACACGGGATACGTATACCCTTAAGCTACGGAGCCTTAACCCAAAACCACGATTTACTTACTCTCGCGCGTTGACAGACGCAACGCTCGTATCTC
>LBNU01015716.1:0-28709 GCA_014162995.1 Artemisia annua
TGATTTTAGCTCTTATTATGTAGAAATTTGGCGGATAACCAGTTTAGTGGATCGATACCCACTTCATTATCAACGAACAACAAACTGACGCTAAAGTAAGTTGCATTTTGTGCACTTTGTTTAAGCATTGGTAATTATCTGATCATAACTAATGTTAAGCACCCAAAATTGAAATTTCGAAAAGATAGCTGGTGTTTTATATATGAAAACTTAATTCTTGTATTTTCCCTAATGAATAGTGTTACCGGAAATCCTTCTTTGTGTACACCTGATTGTTAGATTGATAAAACCCAGTAGGTTGCTTTTCATTATTAATCAATATTAAACATAACAATAAACCCTAATGAGCTTAAAGCCCACAACCAGGCTTGGGTCATCTAATCCATTGTTAACACGGAGTAAAAACTTCAAAACATTAAAGATATAATTATTTTGTTTAGAAGACATCTGAAAACAAGCAGCAACAAACCTTCAAATACGAATATACGATCGGCAAAAGCACAAGCGAAAGCAGCAAAAACAAATATAATTATTGGCAACAATGCGATATTTTATATTTTTTTCTTTTTGTTTAATGAAGATATCCGACAGCAAGCGGAAGCAATCTTCAAGCATCACTAAAAGCAAAAAAAACAAAGAGCAAAAGCAAAAAGGGTACCAAGAAGAAGAAAAAAAGTAATGTACCTCTAATACTCTTCATCACAATCCCGGAATTAGTCATTGTGTTGGTTCTTGTTGTTGTCATTGCGTATTGTTATTTATGCAACAAAGCGCAATTCCCCAATGCTAATAAGAAATAAGCCGGTGTTCCAGGTTAGATCTTATTTTTCATTAGATAAAAACATTATAACACGATTTTCTTCTTGTTAATTAACTTGCAATTTTATATATAAAAATATAATTTTAGCAACGCGAAATTATCCGGCCGTATATAGGGAACCAACTTTTGTAACATCGACAATGAGCAATATGTTTAAGTGGATTTTGTGAGGATTTATGCTATTAATTTTCGTTTTAAATTATAAATATTGATGTTGTTAGGGCATACACCATGGAGCAGATGAACAGATTGTCAATGGAAACGTAGTCGGATATGCAGTGCAAAAAGGTGACGTACCGCCACCTCTTTTCGATACTCATGTTCAACCTGGCAATTACTAGGGGCCAACACGTGTACTAATCGTCTGGTATTGATCTTATTGTATTTATTTGTTTATGAAGAAAGCTTTGTTCTGTTTGTATTGGAGGTGGGTACGTAGGACATACATGTTATGTTGGATAACGAATGTGCTGAAGGTTGTGTGTATTTGAACAATTGTTTCAATGGTTGTTTAAGAAGAAGAATTATTATTTATTTTATCTATTTTTTTTTTTTTATTTTTTTTTTCAGTTTTTTATGAAATCTCGGTACATTTATACTTTCCATGCCATCAATTCATAATAAATCTTGTAAAGATTCATGCCATCAAGTCTTTTTATCTTCTTTTAAATGGCTATTTGTATTGTAGAACTAGCAAGTTGCTAGGACAAAAGATACAACTTGTGTCAAAGATACTCTACGTGCACAAGACTCAACTAATAACATTAATAGTTAGGTCAAATTATGTGGTATAGGTATAGCATAGAAAAATATTGTTGGCATTCGGGTCTTGATAATCAATGATTGCTGGGATAATTCTTGAATCATGTATAGTTTATTTTCCGAATACAATATTTCAACCCTATTTGGTGCCTTGGGTTACAAGAAATTCATATTGAGATAAGACAAGAACACACTCAATGTCTAGGCACAAGAAATTGAGCAAAACATAGAGAATATTGTACGTGTTGTTGTGATTATTCATGTTATAATGAAAGACCAAAAATGGTGTCTATATATAATAGACAAAATGACTTTTCATGAAAAGTCACACCCTTTCATGAATAGTTGCAACTTTTGGTTTAAATTAACTAACTTTCTAATAGATTTCTGCAACACTCAATAGTGATAGTTTTTTCTGTCACTATTCCCAACAGTCATAAACAGTCACCATCTATTAAATTCTTGCAACGTCCTAGTGATGAATTTTCTGTCACAAACTTTACCATTCATTGTATCCGAAATCAAGTTAATTAGTTTATACAAGTGTGCACTTCGCACCTCCAAACTCGTATTATAACTTAACTTGAAATCCATTTGGTCCCGGTAAATCACCATTACACATAAAATAATTGATGACACTAAAATCACCAACAAATACATTATCTTAAACCTAACTATGGCTTTAGTTTATTCAGTTTTGAGATCGAAATAAAGGCACTTGAGTATGTGATACTTCGTTACGGTTTTCAAATGTTTTATACACAACCAATGTTATATCAATACTTTCACAAAATCTTACAGATATTCCTAACAACGTACAAACATATATACACACACTACAAGAAAAAAGGTATCTGATGACAAAAAAGTGTCAGTAAAGATAAATAAGCTACTCCTTCACATATAATAAGTGTCAGCAGAAGTTCCAACAGTAAAGGTCTATGGTGACAGACCTATCCTGACACATAACGTGTCTATAAAAGATCAGATCTTTGTCTACACAAAGTTTGTGTCAGTAATACACTAACATACTTTTACAAACACAATATTCCAATTACAGAGCATACCACTAGCAGAAATCAGAACTTCGAGTACCACAATATCATACAGATATAGAAATCAGAAGTTCCAGAACCAAAATATCATACATAAATCATATTACAATGCATTTAAGAGTTAGGTCTAACACAATATCATACATAAATCATTATCCAACATTACATGTACTAAGTACTAACTACCAAATTTTGTCCTGTAGCACTAGTAAAATGAGATAGTCAATTAGTCGAAATAAATCTAGTTAAAACCTTTTCAAGTATTTGCACAAAAATCCCAAGACAGGAAACTCTCTATTCTGGTGTACAGAAACAACATGTCTTGCCATTTCAAGATCATTGTCCATATCTGCCTTGTCAAGGATCAACCATAAAAGATCAAATCTCGAAAGAAGTGCTAGAGGAAGGTTGATATTATCCGCTGGAGTTCTACGTAAATCATATCTTCCCCTTTAAGAAAACAAATCATTAAAATATATTAGTCAAATTCACTAGAAATATACGAGAAATAGAAACATTGGTTTATATTTACCAGGCAGGATTGGCGGCAGCAAGAACTGCAGTTCTTGCATTCAATGAAGTTGTGATCCCAGCCTTGGCAATGCTAACTGTCTGCTGCACCATGACTTCATGTATGGCGGTCCTATCTGAGTCGTCGTCCATCTTATCGAACTCATCAATTGCACATATTCCCATATCTGGTAGCACCTAATGAAAGACAAACAAAAAACTTTAAAAACTAAAAGACTAACAATATCTGGCCATGTATACATTAATAGATAGAGAGTTGTCTGCTATCAAAAAGAATATTATATGCATACACAAAACCTTCTAATATTTTAATTCAATAACAAATTTCTTTGCCGAAAGATTCTGACCCCATCCTATGGGTCGGGCACAGTTAATTTCCACATTATTTATGTTTGTTTAATCATGATACATAACCTGTAATGATCAAGTATATATATATTAGGATATATCTACTTTTCCAAGTCAATGTTAATGAGTAAACGTTGGTCAATAACAAGTTTCTCTGTCGAAAAATTCTAACCCATCCTATGGGTTGGGCACAGCTTTCCACATAATTGATACCACTTCAATATTATAATTTGTGTCCACACAGTTTTTGTCAAATACTTTCGCCACAGAATTAGTTCACATGCTTTGACCACATTGCTTTTCGACTTTAGTACTAGTACTTAATAACATCAAATAATACAAATTTTATATATCATTATCTTACGTTTATTGCTTATAATCATTGCATTTATATAAGATTTGATACTTAATTGCTATCTATTTGCATTTTAGGTTTAAAAAAGAGCATTAGACGAACATACACGGAAATGTGCAAGAAACGAAGGAAATCCATGTAACCTTGATTGAATGATGAATTTAGGAGAAAATGACACGAAGAATGCAAGTCCATTGAAGGACTTGCAAGGTTAAATACAAGAATGTATAAAAAAGAGCATTAGACGAACATACACTTGGCTTGCTCTTGTGATTAGAAGTTGATTATTATATAGTGATAGTCAAATGATTACAAGAATGTATAACTAGACATATGCAGCAGAAATGAGATTGAGACAAAGAGGGAATATGGGTTTTGGTGATGGTGTGTCGTGTCTGCTAAGAGAGGAGAAGAGAGTAGATATAGGCACAATATTTTGATATTAGCCCCTCCAACTCAAACACAGCTGGAACTTTATTGCACACTTGGTCCTTCAATAAGGAGGAGACCGCTACTAGAGACCTGAAAGATACTAATCACGTAATAAGCAAAGGGAATAAGCACACGTTTACTACACAGATTATTAACAGATTATTTCAACATAAACTTTGATCATTTAGATCTAAAACAACTCCGTAAAATTTTGTTCTTTTTTTATTTTCTTGGGTGATAATGGTCTAGAAGATAAGTTTGAGAGGGTGAAGAAGACGGTGATCATTTGAAGTTGCAAAGGATTGAATCCATAATGAAGAAAAATGGAAAGAAGTAGAGATAACAGAGAAGGATTTGTATTTAGGTTATTTGAGAAAGTCGAAGCACCTTAACGCGATTTCATTAATTATCAACAGGACTCGTGCACATGCTTCCAGAAGCAACAGAGTCGTTAAAGAACCCGTGTCATCCTGGAACCGTGTTTTCGGGGTTTATAGCAATGGTGGCTGCTTTGCTCACATTGCTTGTTGACTTTATTGGTACTCACGTAGTGGGGATGCATGCAAATGCTGCAAATCATAGTCATAATCATAAATGAGCAATTGAGTGTTCTGAACAGTATGGCTTATACATTCCCATGGTATTGATGATGAGAGTACTGGTGTAGAGCATATCATATCGTTGTCTAGTATTGGTTACTTTTGTTGCAGAAAGAACACTATGCTTTTGTTAGATTAAGTGATTTTGAAGATATAGTATGCGCAACTTTACATACAGGCCATGCATTTACTTAGAAATTAATTGTTGGGTCTGTAATTAGGGGGTGTTTGGGATTGCTTAGTTAGTTAGCTAGACTGCCTATTGCCAATTTATTTAGTGTGTTTTTTATTTAGTTGTTTGTTTAATGTAGAATCGATGCACAGAGATGTCATAAAGTCATTTTTTAAATCACATACATATAACGATGACCAGTATCTTGCTTAATATGAAATTAGATACACATTGTAAGAATGTTTATATATAACTACACTACTGACAAATTATTTTACCAATATGCAGAACTTCAAAAGTGCGGTTGTTCAGGGTATGATGAAGCTTTGAGATTTACTGAATAATACCCTCAACGTGATAGTTGATGTGAAACTTCTCTCATTGTTGGCCGAGCCTTTGGATCTGTGAGTATGCATGCTAGTACCACATGACAAACACGCAGAATTTCCTTTTCTATCAGCCTGTCTGTTGGGTAAGAGAGACGTCGATCCAATATACTTTCCAACATTGTACCTTGGCTGCTAGAAGAGTTGAAGTATGAAAGAAGCTCTCCGGGATGTTTCCCTCCAATTGTTTCAAGTGCCACCACTCCAAAGCTATACACGTCACATTTTTCGTTCACAATCATGCTATATGCAACTTCTAAATGATCACATACAAAAATAAATGTTGGCAAAGTTTAGCTGCTACTAGCTAGACGTAATTAAACTTAAGAAGCATAACGGAGTGTAGAAGTAACTACCTGGAGCAATGTATCCCAAAGTTCCTGCGATGACGACTGTTTGGTTAGATGAATTGGGGACAAGCAATCTGGCTGCTCCAAAGTCAGCAACAAATCCTTCCATTTCCGAGTTTAGAAGAACGTTGTTGCTTGATATGTCTCTATGAACGATAGGCGGATTGCAATCATGATGCATGTAAGCTAAAGCATGGGCTACATCTTTGATTATGTTCACCCTCTTCATCCAATCCACTTCAACAGCCAATTCATCGTCACTCAATGCACAAAATAGGCTCCCTTTTTCCATGTATTCATATACAAGGAAGTTGCATTTGTTATGCAAACAAAACCCATAGAGTTTCACAATGCTTTTGTGTCTTAGGCTGGTTAACACTTGGACTTCATTCTTGAAGCTCTGGTCGAATGCTGGTTGCTTAGCTTCATACCGGTGAAGTTTTTTCAAAGCAAATGTTTGACCGCTAGGCAGTTTTGCTTCATAAACACTACCATAGCCACCAGTTCCAATGCAGTATTTGAGGTCAAAATCCTCTTTAGCTTTGATGAAGTCTTCATATGCAATTGTTCCATCATAATTCATTATCGTGCACACGTCTCCATGTTTTGTGATTTCAGGTTGTATTTTCTTTGTGGCAGCCTTTTTACGACTATAAAAGAAATACGCTACCACTAAAAAGCAAAGTCCAATGATAATGGGAAGAAAAACGGTCAAACGGGGTATGTGCATGTGTTCATTGCCAGCTGATACCATTTGGCTTTCACAATGTTTCAAACCTGTAACACTTCCACATAGACCATCATTTCCTTGTAATGCTTCTCCAGACACATCTTGAAAGACAGGATAACGGGAAACTGGACCTGTGAGCTCATTGTAAGACAGGTCGATATCAATCCCTCTTCGCAAGTTACTGAAAGCAGTAGGAATAGAACCAGATAGTTTATTGTAAGAAAGATTCATCATTACCAGACTTTCTAAACTTCCAATTTCCGATGGTATCGTTTTTGTGAGTGAATTCCAAGATAAATCAAGAACATTGAGTTGTCTTAATTTACCGATCTCCGATGGGATCTTTCCAGTGAGCTTGTTATTACTAAGATATATGTGATTGATTTGAACCCAGTCACCAATATATCTTTGTAATGACCCGTTTAACCTATTTTTGGATAGGTCAAGAGTAAGGAGGCCATGCAGTGATCCAAGCTCTTGAGGTATAACACCTGAAAGGTTGTTATCTCTCAAGTTTAAATTTAACAAATTTTTCATCTCCCCAAACTCCTTTGGAATTTGACCAACCAAATGATTAGAAGAAAGATCGAGCACTTGAACTGAATTTCCAATCTCCGGTGGTATGGGACCGCTGATGTTGTTATATCCCATCTTTAATGCAGTCAATTTTTTGTATTTACCCCAGTTTTGAGATAATTGCCCATGGAATTTATTATGACTGACATCAAAGAACTTTAAGCTTGGGTAGACACCAAAACTATTCGATATATCTCCACTAAATTGATTAAAATCGAACGTTGCTCTTATTAAGTTGGGGCAATTCAATAGACCTCTTGGAATATGACCAGAGAGTTGATTATGACTTAAAGATAGATTTTGAAGCTTTCCTCCTTGGCACAAATCATCAGGTAATTGGCCAGACAACTGATTTGTGTCCAGCAGTAGCATAAACAATTGTAGACTTCCGATTCCTTGTGGTATCGGACCGGATAACTTATTTACATTGAGAACCAGAATCTGAAGGCTCCTCAGGTTTTTTTAACGATGAAGGGATTGAACCATTGAGTTGATTTTCACTCAAATATAATTCAGTGAGAGACTTCAGATTCCCTAACTCAATTGGAATGGGTCCAGATAGTTGATTTGTGTACAGATAAAGGATATTCAAAGACTTCAAATCACCCAACGATGAAGGAATTGTACAACTGATTTGATTTCCGCTCAAATCTAAATCAGTGAGATACTTCAAATTCCCTAATTCAGTTGGAATGGGTCCAGAGAGTTGATTTTTGAACAAATAAAGGATATTCAAAGACGTCAAGTCACCCAACGATGAAGGGATGGAACCATTGAGTTGATTTTTGCCTAAAGCTAATTTAGTGAGAGACTTCATATTCCCTAATTCAGTAGGAATGGGGCCAGATAGTTGATTTTCGCCCAATTCTAAATCAGTGAGAGACTTCAAATTCCCTAATTCAATTGGAATGGGTCCAGAGAGTCGATTTTTGAACAGATCAAGGATATTCAAAGACGTCAAGTCACCCAACGTTGAAGGAATTGAAGCATTGAGTTGATTTTTGCTTAAAGATAATACAGTGAGAGACTTCAAATCCCCTAATTCAAAAGGAATAGGCCCGGATAGTTGATTTTGCGACAAATAAAGGAGATTCAAAGACGCCAAATCACCCGAAGATGAAGGAATTGAGCCAGTTAAATTGTTTCCGGAAAGTTGCAAGACAGTTAATTGGCTTAGTTTACCAATGGTAGGTGGAATTACACCAGAAAACTGATTGGTTGAAACATTAAGATAGACAAGTTTGGACAGGAGCCCGATTTCTGGTGGGATGGGACCCGAGAAACTGTTTACACTAAGCTCAAAATGGGTAAGATTGCCTAGAATAGAGAACGGGAATTGGTGAAGCGTACCTTTTAACTTAGACGTCGAGAGGTTCAACTTGATAATGTTTCCATCAGCGTTGCAAGCAATTCCAAACCAAGAAGGGCACGAAGCGGGTGCACTAGTATTCGTTGGAAGGGGTGTCCAAGAAGATAAAATTTGGGAGTTGTTTGGGATTTTAAGGCTTGCTTTCCATTTTTGAAGAGCATTTGCTTCCTCCAAAGAAGCATAAGTAAAGTTTGGTATAAATGAGACGCCAATAAGTAGTAGAGCTAGAGATAAAAATAAGAACTTTGAAGAAGCCATTACTTGCTTTTGCATGTTTTTTTCAATAAAGTGAAGGTTCGTATGTCTTTATATATACTTGAGCTACCCTTTTATCATAAATTAATTTCCAATTCTCAGAAATTAAATTTTCGGTGGTGTCATATTATTTCACAAAGAGCTCCTTTACTTGAGAAATTAATCTCCGTTTTGGAGAATACTTTAAACTGTGTAGTACAACTTTAATTGCTTTGTAAACAAGTAATCTATTTTTCGTTTTCCAATCATTTCTAGTAAAATCTTTGATCAAAATGATCCAGAATTTGTGATCAACTGTGAAACTATGAGTTAAAAGTACTTATCATTTCTTGTTTTATTTGATAAATATTTTTTGCAACAAAGTGTTTATTAATTATTTAGTTTTATCATTTATTAATTTTAATTTATCAAATATGTTTATTAATGATTTAATAAATAATTTAACGACGACATGTCGTTACCGTAACCCATTATCCTTGAAGTTTAATACAAATTATCGTATATAAAATATGCATATTTGTAGATAAGCTCGAATAACTGTTATGTTATTTTATCAAGTCATGCATTATTTAAGGGGGTCTTGGCCATCAAACTTGTTTGTTTTAGTGTGACTTGATCTGCACACACATATACTCTAGATTTGCACATAGTTAGTTAGTTACTTTAGATTTACGAATAACAAGATACAAGGAGAATAAGCAGAACGTAAAACATATACAAAACATAAAATGTTATGTACAAATCAAAACTAAGTTTGTGCAAAACAAAAGTAACTATAAGAAGAGAATTTCGAATTGTAAATCAAAAGTTTAACATTAATATCGATAGGAAAATGGCCTCTAATTTATTTATTATTATGAAAAGTCCGGGTCAATAATAACTGACATCCATAGTCATGCAAAGACTAGAAAGAACGTATACAAAAAGTGATAGACTAATATGAAGTGCATTTTACTTCAAGAGTCAATGTCCTTAGCAAATGACTCTTATCTAGAGGATTATGTGGTTGTAATATGCATATACATGTGCATGGTCCTTTTAGTCAATGATATGTAGGGTCGTATGATATTAGTTTTGCACTTTGATTCTTATAGTAAACATAATGAGAGGTTGATGTTTTAACTATATCAATATATATTTAGACTAAAAAACAATATAAGCTATACTAGATTTTAAGCACGCCCCGATGGGGCGGCTAGCTTCACTATATGTGTCGGCTAAATTTGTTTGGTGGAGAGTGTGTAATTGTAAACATTTTTATATCTTGAAAGTTAATGTATAATAATTTATTACCATAATATAACTTGTAACTTCATAATATTAAAATACCATTATTCTCAAAATAATGTGTATATGTATATTTATCCTAAACTACTGAAAGCGTAATCATAACTTTCGCATCTTCTCAAATTCCGTATCTTTGACGATATGATCTTCATGGATTGTTTGATTTGAATTTGAATAAGTGTCTTGATAATTCATCTCTACATTATTTTCTTCGTTTGAATGAATGGAATATAATCCATAATTCAACAATATTTCATGATATTTATTGATTTGTATTAGGGTAATCATAGTCAATGTAGTGTTAAGAAGAAATATATGCATAAATATAAAGGAATACTTGAATAAGGCCAGTGTTATCGTATAATTAATTTTGGTGTAGAAAAGAATGGTTGTATGTTCATAAAAAAAAACTTTGGATTACATAATAAAAGTTTAAAAGAACGATTCTGGAAGGTAATGGTACAAATGTTGAAGCACTAAATGATGATGATTTTAAGACAAATACAAAAATGGTATGAAAATAGAAGTTTTTAGTTTCTTAAATTTCTCTTCTTATAAATGTGTTTGTTGATTCTTAAATTTTTCTTCTTTAAAACGTGTTTGTTGTTTCTTAGATTTCTCTCTTTAAAACGTGTCTCTTGTTTCTTAAATTTCTCTTATTTTAAAACGTGCTTGTTGTTTTTTAGATTCTTCTTCTTTAAAACGTGTATGTTGTTTCTTGGATTTCTCTTCTTTAAAACATGTTTGTTATTTCTTAGATTTCTCTTCTTTAAAACATGCTTGATGTTCTTAGATTTCTCTTCTTTAAAACGTGTTTGTTGTTTCTTAAATTTATCTTCTTAAAAACGTGTTTGTTGTTTCTTAGATTTCTCTTATTTTTCTTATATTTGTCTTCGTTAAAACGTGTTGTTTCTTAAATTTCTCTTCTTTAAAACGTGTTTGTTGTTACTTATATTTCTCTACATGCTTGTTGTTTCTGAATTTCTCTTCTTTAAAACGTGTTTCTTGTTTCTTAAGTTAACTCTACTTTAAAATGTGTTTTTTGTTTCTCATATTACTCTTTTTTAAAACTTATTTGTTGTTACTTATATTTATCTTCTTTAAAACGTGTTTCTTGTTTGTTAAAGTTCTCTTCTTCAAAACGTATTGGTTGTTTCTTAGATTTATCTTCTTTTAAATTTGTTTGTTGTTTCTTATGCTTCTCTTCTTAAAAATGTGTTTGTTATTTTTAAATTTCTATTAGTTAAAACGTGTTTGTTATTTTTTAAAATTCTCTTCTTTAAAACGTGTATGTAGTTTTTTTAATTTCTCTTCTTTAAAACGCGTTTGTAGTTTCTTAGATTCTTTTCATTAAAACACGTTTGTTGTTTCTTAGATTTCTGTTCTTTAAAACGTATTTTTTGTTTAACAGATTTATATTCTTTAAAATATGTTTGTTGTTTCTTAGATTTCTCTTTTTTCAAATTTGTTTGTTGTTCCTTTGTTTCTCTTCTTTAAAACCCGTTGGTGTTTTCTTAAATTTCTCGTCTTTAAAACGCGTTTGTTTTTTTTATTTCTCTTCTAAACAGCGGCCGTAAGACCAGCTCCACTGCTTCCTTTCCCAGTGGTATATACACCCCTTGGTGCAACATTAATGATGTGCTTAAGAAGCTGACTTTTTGCAACTCTAGGATCACCAATCAAACATAAGTGAAGATCCCCTCTAATCTGAATTAGCACAAGCAGTATACCACATTAAAATGACATACATATAAATAACAGTACTGCTCATGTATGAGAAACTAATAAATCCAACTTTTGTTAATATATAAAAATTACGAGTCTGAACATGACTTTCTGTGACACATTACCTTCATTCCATCTTTCAGTTTCCTATGAGGAGCACCCACTTATAGAAGTAGAAGAGCTTTCTTAATATCTTCATGTCCAAAGATCACAGGGGCCAATGAGCGAACCAGCTTACTATATATATCACCATCGTCAGCTAGGCGTGCAATTTGTTCTTCCTCGTCTCCTTTGAGTTCATACCTGCAGAAAAGTTGAAGGATAACATAGTCAGGTGAGAAATAACAACAAACCTTCAAACAAATGAGCGGTAAATATCTAGATACTAACCCAACTATTTCATAAATATGATAATGAGTCTGAACATGACTTTCTGTGACACATTACCTTCATTCCATCTTTCAGTTTCCTATGAGGAGCACCCACTAATAGAACTACAGCTCTGTGAAAATTCACTTGACAGCTTACAGGGTATGTGGAACCAACCCAACATACTTATGAGTTAAAAAAAACATCTACATAACACTATCTATCAGGCCAGAAACCACATAATTTTAGAGAAAAAAGTGCTACGATAAAGCATCTTAACGATATTATCAGCTTTTAGCTTGTTGCACTAGCGAGGTCTAAAATGCAGCAACAGGTTGACAAGATGGCATTCCTAATAATAATGGATTGTCTAGTATGAGAAAAACAGTAACATTACATGAATAATCTAAAAAATGAATTTCTTTCAGCAATATTCAGCCCATTTGACACGTTCGACCCACTTGACCCGTTCCCTTCTATCGCTAAACCAAAGTCGAGCCATTATTTAGTTAACGGGTTAAAATTATATAACTTTAACGCTTAACTGTTAAATGAGTTATTCATATTAAGTTGTTTAACATATAGATGTCAAATGAATTAATTTTGTAAGGTCTAGAAGGTACACAATCAAGTGTCCACAATTCTAAAACTATCAAAAAACAAGCGAGAAAATACCTTGTTGTGAAGGTTGTCCAACAATTGCATGATGGCTCTGTTTCACATATTGCATTATCGCTAAAAATCGATCAATAAAAAATTAGACTCGATTCTAGTAACAGTACATTTTTAATCCACCAAAAGACATCAAACAAACTACTAGCATGCACTAACTTTCTAATCTAACATAAAAACTTGTTGACACTATGTCACACATACATAGAGAGACTTTTGTCACACACACACATAAAAACTTAGGGGTTTTATTATGTTTACTAGTTCTCGTTTACATCTATTTTGCACTGATAACTTTGAATTTCCTTGACATGCACTAACTTTCTAATCTAACATAAAAACTTGTCGACACTATGTCACACAACATAGAGAGACTTTTGTCACACACACACACACACATAAAAACTTAGGGGTTTTATTATGTTTACTAGTTCTGGTTTACATCTATTTTGCACTGATAACTTTGACTTTCTTTGAGGTCAGTGATGACTTATTTCATGACGTCCTGTTTCTTGGCTATAGAAAAAACTTCATACTATCTAATCTTACTTGCACTGAATTACAAAACTACATCAATATATTTTGTAAAGGTAAAAGTTACATTTAACTGTTGATCAATATTATAGTTGAGTGTCAATTGTAAGCTGTTTTAAGGCCATTATTGGTCTTCCTTTCCTGGGAAAACAGGGATATAGTAACCCTTAAGGCTGATTAACAAGCACATGGCCAATGACTAAAACGATATGACTTAATATGCAGGTAATATGATTATTGATACATTTTCTTATGCAGAGTGTAACTTTTGTAATTCTTGTGGTGCACACTCTATTTCCTATATTATATGAAGGGTAGTCTGTCTATTGGAGGAACCATGTGTAGAAGCTGAAGGTACACGATTACAAAATCTTGCACATGAAATTTGTAATCCTAGTAACCAACCATACTCAAATGAAAGTGATATACCAAATTGGGTAGTATAAAATCTCTGCACAGGTCTGATCTCCCAGGATCGTATTGATGTTCCAAACAACATCATGTAGATATTATTTATTTAGAATACAAAAACAGGAAACAAAGAAGATGTGTGAACCTTTTATAATCGATATTTATAACTGAAAAGGTTGCATTTGATGTTTACAGAAACCTAACTATATATACTACATGAAACGGTGTCTTCAATAGACATACCGATTCATAATAACCGTTGCAACCCTAAACTAAACGTTACATACTAAATAACCGTTTATTCTAACTATTGGGTTTGTTGGCCCTTGGCCCAAACCAGTAACTAATCTACAGACCTTTTTCTTTTGACCCAACTTGATCTCTTTGGCATTGAAGTCATTATTCGTCCAACCGTTCCTCCCTAATGTCGATATGCCAAAGTCTTCAAATCTGCTTTCTTCATCTTCTTTGTGACCGTCACAGCCATTTGCATTCTCCATTTCCTTGTTGGTTGCATTCTCCTATGGGTTCTTTATAGTTATCTTCAAAAGTTATAATTAACTTTTCTCCATCATCGAATTTCTATTTTGCCTATCATGCCTCGGTTCCAATATGCCTTCACTTTGACATCTCTTGCAGTCCTACTTTTTTCTTGGAGTTCCATCTAGTGTTTCCCCTACTTCAGCATCCATCGTTGCAAAAGCCTGTGGTCCTTCTTTTCCTGTTGTTCCTCTGCAATTCCCTGCCACTTCTCCTGGCTCTCCATGCCTTGATCTTCGTGCTCCCTCGTAGTATATTATCTTCACCATCCCTATGTACTCCTTGACTGCCTCGCATATTCCTCCCGGAACCCCATCGCATAGGCTTCCTTTATTCTTCTTAATAACTTGAGTATGACCGCGTCCATTCTTTATTTGTCTTCCACGCAACCAACTTCTTCTATCTTTCTCTTCAATCTAACCATCGGCTCTGATGCCACTATAAAATCTCTGCACAGGTCTGATCTCCCAGGATCGTATTGATGTTCCAAACAACATCATGTAGATATTATTTATTTAGAATACAAAAACAGGAAACAAAGAAGATGTGTGAACCTTTTATAATCGATATTTATAACTGAAAAGGTTGCATTTGATGTTTACAGAAACCTAACTATATATACTACATGAAACGGTGTCTTCAATAGACATACCGATTCATAATAACCGTTGCAACCCTAAACTAAACATTACATACTAAATAACCGTTTATTCTAACTATTGGTTTGTTGGCCCTTGGCCCAGACCAGTAACTAATCTACATGCCTTTTTCTTTTGACCCAACTTGATCTCTTTGGCATTGAAGGCATTATTCGTCCAACAGGTAGCAAGGAATATATGCATATACGTTGTTAGTACAAATATATTTGTTGAGGCAAAAACTCGCTAGTCTGTAGTTTTAGTGGCACATCTAAAGTATCCACTCTTAGAGTGTTGTCAATGTAAGAATCATTCTTTTAAATGATAAATATTTGTCCCTTTAAATGTCAGTTACATAATTAATGGCGCATACATTTTGTTGAATGATTAAGTTATCAACTAACAGGTTATTACATTACTATTGAAAATAAACATGGGTGGTTTAAATCAGCAGCCATGCATTTCACCACTATCAGCATGTTACATATTTAATATAAAGTTAATATCGTTAATGCGTGGTTTTGCAACCTTGCAAAAGGTTTTACCTCTCAAGGGATCTTGAGAAGCTTTGCAATCCCACCAGGTAGTGTACCTGACCGATGTAGTATAGTGAGTGGTAGGTACCGGGGGATTGATCGTTCTCTAGGGGAATACTAATAGTGTCGTTAGGATTGAAAGCTAAGTCAACTAGGTCTAAAGGTGAGGGATGATTCTTTTTGTATTTTTATATTTTATGAAAAGCAAATTAAAGATCTCGGGTATTGGAAGAGTGGGCGGAATTAGTTACTAGTCAACTAACCCAAAATTACTACTTAAACAATTAAAAATAAAATAACAAGAAAACTAAATTGGTGAACTTCTTATAATGAGCAAATGTGTTTACTTAAATTTCACTACTCCCTAGTTATCTCCTATTGAATTATTGATTTGTTACAATTGTTTGGATGAAGGGTTGCATTCCTTAATACCATTCGTGGGGGTGTGTACGTCCTTCCCCAAACCTATGAGCTTTTATCTCTTCTTATGACGACACGTTTAGTATCCTATCATAGCCTCCTTAATAGTCACTCATGCATTAAATACAACCAATAAAACCGTAGTACACATCCGATTACGTTTCTCAAGGCGTTCAAGCCTATTACCGTATAGGAGGTTAGCCAGTTTTCTTGAGCCTAACACGCGTCAATCATCCACAACAATAAATAACAAACCAACAATCAATAATTAACAACTAGGTTTCATTAGATATAAGCAAACACTAAAAAAAAACTAAGCTAGCATGTTAATGTAAACAAAAGACAAACAATTAATCAAACAACACATAGACATATTGAATGATTAAAGAAAGAACTTATCTTTAATTGAACATGGAGGAAAAGAGGGTTTGAAACCCTAAAAATACTGTAAAAGTCTGACTAGGGTTTATCTCCAAAGTTGCACACTTAATGAATGAAAAATCCAAAATTATATATAGACTTTACAGGCTGACGGTGTCAGGTTATAAGTCCTGACGCTGTCAGATCGCCATGTTTAGGGTTCTCGGACTGCATTCAAACACTTCTGTCGCCGTCACTTGTTAATCTCTTTTGGGCCGTCTCGTGTAATCGTAAAGCCAGACGGCCTCAAACATTTTGTACCTGACACCGTCTAGTGTAAAAATCCACCATCTTTTCAGCATAAGGTGACGGCGTCAGCTCGAAAGCTTGACGCCGTCAGGTGTAAAAACCTGACTTTCTTGACTTTTCTTGTTTTCTTCATACTTGAGCATAAAAACGTCCGAAAAGCTCCAAAATGCTCCATTTTCCAGAAATCACCTTCCAAGTACCTAAAAAGAGAAAAGGAACGATTTGAGGCAATATTTGATCATAAAATCACCATTTAGGGCTTAAATGACCCCCTAAATGCGTAACAAATAAATCCTTATCAAATAGCTTTACACTTGAGATTTGCTTGTCCTCAAGCAAATGAGCTTTTATGCCAATTAAAATACAAGTTAGGGGTCATTTAACATTAATATAAAAGTAATTACAACAAATGATCGTTCCACCTTTATCAAAACAAGCACAAAAATTATACACTAGCACCTCACATTAAGTGTTTGGATACTCACATCTCTCGGGTGTTATAAATTTATATATCACAAATGGAAACGGAAAAATATCTCTCATTACCTGTCATAGCAAATAGATTACCATAGGCTTGGGAAAGGATCAAAACCTCCACCACTTTGGCGTAAGCACCTAGGATAAACTATCAAAGAGGGCTTTTAAAGGGTTATAACGTTAGATGTAAGGATATGGAAAACACAGTTTGTTGGATAAAGGGATATTTTAAAGAGGTCAATTGTCTTAGTTAATTACATGTACAATGCGGCGTTGTTAAGCCAAGACTCGACTCAACTTAGGCTAACTACGAATAACATAAACATAAATAAAATAAAAGGAATGGGATGGTAGTCCGTATGTTTTTTTCCACTTGTCTTTTTCTATATTTTTTTTCGTTTTTTCTTGTTTTTCGATTTTTTTATACACTCTTGCCCTACCATCCAAAATAATACATCAAGGGGGCTCGTTCTCCCCTTACACTTGAACTTTTACATAATTCAAAATAAAGACTCGAATCAAGATAATCGAAACATTTGGAGTACTTTAAAACATTAACGCACATATGGGGGTAATAAATAATTTTCTCCCCCATTACTCTATAACACTAGTACTTTACCCGTAAGTCCCAATCGTCCCAAAACAATATGTACAAGATATGACTCGACTTAGCAACCATGTAATCAATTAGACGATTAACTAAGGGTTTAAACAAATAACAATAATGCACTAAAGATGAGTGCATACAAGGTAGGCTAAGGCGATTTGGGTGTACATTTGGGGGTGGATTGTAAACAAATTCTTCCTTTAAGATAGGCTCTGAGGGTTGTACTAGGGGTATCGTATACTAAAAAAGAGTACATCGCAAAGGTGTGGGAGAATTACTTGACCAATGAAGTCAATGTAATTATATTACATGCTTAAAACATGGGTTATCCTAGTGCCTCTTATCATGTAGTAAATCCTAACTACACGAATGTAGTCTCACTAGCGGTCTCGGGATGCATCACTAATGCAAGTTCTAGAATCTAAATACTACCGGTACACTCATAAGCATTAATAATGAATGCTTTTCCTAACAAATCTAGGGGCGAACCTTACATATTTGGGGTGGAAATTTTTGAGTGGTACGGTTTTTATGCTAGTCATATAACTCCTATCCATGAGACGCTTATTAAGACTAAAGTTTCACACCTATATGTTGCAAAAAAAATTAAATTTGGTGCTAAAAGTACCCTAACAAGTATTTCTCTTAGTTTTATTACACATCTACTATTAAACAAAGCAAAAAAATCAAGTGAAATTGTAGTTTCTAAGGTATCCTCATTTACCCCCTTATACTTAAGTTGAACATTGTCCCAAATGTTCTTAAAAAGTAATAAAGTATAGATAAATGAAAATGAAAGAAACAAATACTCCCCTGATTAGCTCGGTATGGATGATATGGTAACAAGGTTAAATCCTCCTCCAAGAAAATGAGCATGCAAAACTTCACTCCTGAAATATAATCATCTTTTTGTCCAATACAACCTGTTAAACAACTAAGAAAAGCAACACGAAACCTCGAATAAAATCGACAGTAAATTCTATATAAAAGTAAATCCTATAAAGCAAGTAAAGATATAATGCTTGCAAAATAAATGTTTGCAAATTCCTTGAGTTTAAAAATTACAGATTTTACGAAACTTTACAATTCCAGCAAAAAAACAAAACCTGGAAAATTGTGCAGAAATCAACATCTGACGCCGTCAGGTTTTAACCATGACGCCGTCAGAAGTGATCTGACAGAATTCTTGGTATTTTGTTTCCGGAAAATTTCTAGAAAAACCTATGTTTCAATTCCTGGAATCCTGCAAAACATTCATTGTGACTCGATACAAGCATTTGACTCAAACAAGTACTAATATATATGTTTTATATCTTATTGTTATTGTTCATGTTCAATCCGTTCTAATAAACAAATATGAATTTCCCTTACACTTATCTTTTGCAAAATACCTTTATATGTAATTAAGACGAGGTTAAAAACAAAATAAGGCATTTTCACAACTTATATTTGAGACATGAATAATGAACAATAAGAATGAAACATGCATACGGAAACAAATAAAAGCAAATAAACAAACAAACAATTAAAAAGCTTGGGTTGCCTCCCAAGAATCACTTTTCTTTATTTACGAGCCTTGTAGCTAGACTCAAAGTCATGCCCTATTACGTGACTTCATCTCGCAAAATGATGTATCCATTGTTGATAAAGCCCTTGCTATCATTGTGGTAATGTTTCAATCATTCGACATTTACAGTCATCTTTCCACCTTTTTTATTAATCAGGACTACTGCACCATTTTTGACATAAGCTTTCGATTGTGAATGGTCCATACCACCAAGATTTTAGTTTATCAGGAGGTAATTTTATCCCTGAGTGGTTTAAAAGCACCAAATCTATAGAAACTAGAAGGGGGGGGTTGAATAGTTTCACGTTTCTTTTTACTTGCTAAAACGTTTCACCATTTTAAGGTCCGGTTAATATTCTTTTGCAAACTTGTTGAATTCTACTTGTTATGTGATATCTATTTAGGTACTAACAAACAAGTAATGTAAAGAGTAAGGAAAGAACACAGCCAAGAGACGTGGCGATTTATAGTAGTTCGGCACGAAGCTCACTCTTCGTCCTACTCCACTCCCCGAGTACCACACTCGAGAGTTATCAATCACTATATCAACACACTCCTTCAGGCGGAGCAATCCATACACAAGCTTACACAAGGTTTAACGACACTAAGCGGAATGTCGAGTTCTAATCGTAGCTAGAACCAATCTACTCCAAGGCCCACGTGGCCACACGAACAAGCACTCTTGTCCAACTTGGATCTTCACCCAATCCAAGCCTTCACACAAATGACACACTTGGTTCTTCACCCGAACCAAGCCTTCATACATAGACACACTTGGTTCCTTTCTCGAACCAAGCCTTCACACATAGATACACTTGGTTCCTTTCCCAAACCAAGCCTTCACACAAGACTTACTTGGATCATCACCCGATCCAAGCCTTCACACAATGACTCAACTAAGTCCTAACCTACACACTAGGACATTACTCTCCTCACAACAAATACATGAACTAATCTAGTTACAAGACTTCTTGGATCTTCATCTTCTTCCAAGTTCACACACTAATAACGCTCAAATTGTGCATGTTTTTAGTAGCGTTATTCGTATTTTTATATATGTTATTTGGTTATTTTTATATGCTTTTGTCACTTAATCGTATCAAAGTATGTTTGCAAAGCATTTGTAGCCAAAAACAGGAAAATGGAAGAAAAAGTGAAAGAAATGAAGGATTTGTAATCCAAGTCGAGATCCAATTCGTTCAAGCATTTCACAAAGAAGAATCCAAGTTTTCATCACTCCAAAGTTCCAAGACAAAGAATAATTAAGTTTGGACAAAGAACGAAGAGCTAAGAGAAAGAACAAGTTTTTGCTGTCAGAACCTATCCAACCGTTCGGTTAGAAATCCATCCGACCGGTTAGAAGAAATTACCCCAGGGAACCGATCGGATGGAATCCAACCGACCGGTTAGAAGGAAATGTCTCATCCAACCGATCGGACGTGCCTTGTAACCGATCGGATGGTCATCTCGTATAACTTTTGCAAACTTCATTCTACTTCATTCTACCTGATTCTAGGCCATTCTTTCTGGTATTCTAGGTCCTTCTATTCACCTTGGAGGCCAAGTTGCTGCATTTATGATCCTAGGCTTGATGAGTAGTATAAATAGAGGCTTTGCAATCTCATTTCAAAACACAATCACAACACAATCAACACAACTCAAGTTACAACAACTAATCAATCATCAAATAGTTCTCTACTAGTCTCAAAGTTCTCAAATTCATCCACATAAGTTCAAAAACGTTGGAGGTCCAAAAATCAACATCCGGAGGTCAAACTCTCAAGAAGTCAACACCAATACTTAGGGAATCATTTCCTACTCATTTGTAACCATATTCCAAACATTTGTAAGACTTTAATTATGATTTCTAATGTTCAATATTCTGAGTTCATGTTCATGTTTGCTATGAGTAGCTAGTAACTTTGTGCATTTGCTTAGATGATGTTAAATACTTAATGATTAGTTTATGGTTGTGATAACATGTTTTAATTCAATTTCAAGTCAATTCTAAAACCCAATTAGACTTTAAGTTTCATAGTGACATTTGTTGAGTCAAGTTTAACTAGTTGCTTGTAATATCATTGGCCGAAAGAGTTGTTATTATTCAACTAGTTATAATCATTTGTCTATGAATGATTGTTTTTCACCATAATTATTCTTGATTAAACATAGGAACTAAAGTGTAAATGTAATGAGAATACTTTTTGTTAATCAAATCGATTGGTTGTAAACGCCTAATTGGTCGAAAGTGTAGTAGTTTATAATCAATTGTAACCTTTTTGTCTATGATCGGTTACCTTTTGTATTGACCATTTCTTAAGAGCATTTGATTAAACAAAAGACTATTTTTGTGTTTAAGTTTGTTAATCCGACTTTATGAACCTTGAATTGATCTTGAATTGATTGGTCAAAACCTAATGCTTGTTTTTATAAACTAAAATCTTGACGAAGGTTTAACTTGTAGAAACAATAGATTAGAACATCAACTAATTCTAATTACCAACATGTTAAGGAAGTTATCACAATCATGCTTTTCTTAAGAGTAGTTAACTAGTCTAAGCAAGTGTAGTTTTTAATCATTTGAATTATCTTATTATCATTATTGCTTGTGTTAGAGATTTACTTTTTGAACTTACGCTTAGATTCACTCACAAATCCCTGCGAACGATCCCGACTTACCATCCTTATCTTGCTATAACGGACGAGTTCACTTGCTCGTATGTGTTATTTCTAGATCCGGTAATCGTGTTTATAAATTTAAAACTTGTACACACCGTGAGCACATCACACACATATAACTCCATCCTCGACTCACACACAAGTCGAAAATATTTACAAAACCTATAACCGTAACACTTGTTACATTTGTGTGTGGACACCTATAACATCTCGAATCTTCATTGTAAACACCCATAAAATCTCATCACTATCATTCACACTACAATACCTACATCAGGTATTTTACAGGTAAATTTTTGCTTTTTATGTGCTTTTCACTACTTGAATGACTCTCTAGACCTGCTTACGTATCTACACAAGCCAAATATCTCTACACTCACATCATATAAACTCTTAAGTATGTCAAGCCTAAGATCACAACACTATCACAATAAGTAATCTATCATTCTAACACACTATATCTATCACAATACCACAATAAACCCTAATCAAAACCTAATCAAGCCTATGTGTTTGCAGTTATCTCTAAAACCCTAATTGCTTATCTAAACTAGTTTGGAAGTGTTCAAGGCTTATGTATGAGTTACCCTAGAAACAATAGGATATCTTAGCACCCCTAGACTCTAGTACAACCTCTTAGAGCTTAGGTACAAGTCTCTTAAGCACAAAACCCTAACTAGGTCTTATAAGTCCCAAAACTAGGTTAAACCTTCCCAAATCTTTACCATAAGCTACCACTACTTAGTATAAGTCTCCTAGGACTTAACCTTAGTCACTAAACACTCGTAGGACCCTAATCTAGGCACTAAACCCTAAGCTAAACCCTAATCTCTCGCTAAACAAAACTAGGTCTAAACTAAACCTAAAACCTAAAACTAAGGTACTTAAGCACCTCAAGCTCCTCAACCAAGCACCCTAGCACCTTAGTCACCCTAAGCACACACCCTAGCACCACTCAAGCTAGCACACAAGGTGGTGGATCACCACCTTGTCACCTCCTTGTGTCGCGGCTTCACCACCACCACAAACACCTCCACGCCACCTCCTAGCCCACCATAGTCATCATACAAGCTTGTAATAGTCACATGTATCTGAGATTAGTCACCTCCCCCCCCCCTTCATGCCACCTCACCCCGTATTTCTTGCACACTAAGGGTTACGAGCCCTATAAATAGCTCGTACCCCTCTCCTTTTAAACTCACACCTTAACTTCTCTTCACCTCACATATTCTGGTCCTAGCGGTAGTAATTGAGCCCTAGTAACCTTAGAAGTCGAGAACCATAAGCCTAGAAGCCTTGTCGAAATCATTTTTGCCTAGGAAACCCTAGAAACTCACGTTAAGCCCTCCCTTGACCACGTAAGATTTAAATCTTGTTCTAATAGCTTTATTATAGTATTAGGTTAGTATTAGGATGCCTTAGAACCCTTGCCTAAGCCTTGATCATTTTCCTTTAGGACTTTTCATTTTAAAACCCTATTTTTAGTCGAATTCATGTTTTGTGCTATAAGCCCTTACCATAAGCTATAAGCTAGTTTAGGCAACTTAGTTAATCTAATATTAGTTATTCATAAGCTAGGAAACCTTTTTGTTTCATGAAAATATAGTTTGCATGGAATTAGGACTAGTTTTGCAAAGTTTTCCATGCATAGGGGTATATATGGTAACTTTTTGAAAATATTAATTCTAGGGACTATTTTTGACATTTTTAATAAGTATTAAGTATAAGGACCCTTTTTGCAAAGTTATATAACCTTAGGATAAAAGTGAAGTAGTTATAAACTTATAAGGACTAGTTTTGAAAATGTTATAAAGTTTAGGGTATAAATGGTAAATTTTCAAAACTTATAAGTCCAAGGGTCATTTCTGTCATTTTCCTAAAATATATAAGTATAGGGACTAATTGTGTAAAGTCTAGATAGTTAAATGTCTAAATAATATAAGTTTAGGGTAGATTTTGTAAATATATAAACTATAAGGGTATAAAGTGAAGTATTTTCATATAAAACTAAAAACTATCTTTTACTTAACAGCATAACACAATAGTAGGGAGCTTCATTTGAGGGGTTTCATTTGGGTAATCGTTTTGACGAGTTTGCTGGGTTTACGATTTAAAGTGCCCTGGCTCCTCAAACGTTTACTACATGACCTCTGGATTATGATGGCCCGAACGGTGTTATGTTATATCTATAACCTAAAGTACTTAGCAACGTGACACAATACTAGGGAGCTTCATGTGAGGGTTATATACTTATGAATTATGATGGCCCGAACGGTATTATGTTTAATAACATAATACAATACTAGGGAGCTTCATGTGAGGAGTATGTATCTCTGAATTATGATGGCCCGAACGGTGTTATGTTATATTTAATATTAGAAACCCTAAGAATGATTACTTGAAAAACCTAAAATAAAAACAACTAGAGCTTGACATACACCCACACCTATAGCAAACACCAGGATACGTGAGTAAGCAGTCTAGTCTCCGAGTCACTTTTACATCAATCAGATTTCCCTAAGCCCAAGTGAGTTCATAGCCCCACTCTTTTAAATGCTTTACAAACCCTGTGAGGGGGATACATGCTTACTTTTCCCTTTAAATCGAATACAAGTCTTTTTCTTTGGTTATTGCACGAGTAAACTATCTGCCACCACTACACAACTAAATTCATGAATCTAATCACTTGCGAGTGAACATGAATATAATTGATAGATCTATTGGAGTTTGACAACTCTCGTTGGTTTGCCCTTTCTAAAGGCACTATTTCGTTAATTTTTATAATATGTATTATATTAATTTGGTTATATATTTTATGCTTTTTGTCATTACGTTCAATAGTTATGTTTTGCAATAGATTTGTGGTAGCCAAAAACAGGAAAATGGAATAATGAAGAAAATGAAAGGATTTATTGTAATCCAAGTCGAGATCAAATTCGTTCAAGCGCATTTCCACAAAGAAGAATTTCAAAGTTTTCATATCCAATGATTCAAGAAAAGAATAATTATAAGATTTGACAAGAGAAGAGCTAAGAGAATAGAAACAAGTTTTATGCTGTCAAGAACTATCAACGTTCGGTATTAAGAAAATCTAGCAATTCGACCGTATTATGAAGTTAAAATTTCCAAGGGAACGATCGGAACTGGAAATCCAACGACGCGGTTAGAAGGAATGTTTCATCTCAGCCGATCGGTAAGTCTTGTACGATATCGATTGGATCTCTCGTATAACTTTTGCAATACTTCATATATACTTATCATTCTAACCTGATTCTAGGCTATTCTTTCTGGTATTTGATAGAGATCTTTTACTATTCACCGTATGGAGGCAAGTTGCTGCATTTATGATCTATGGACTTGATGGAGTTAGTATAAATATGAGGCTTTTGCAATTCATTTCAAAAAATTATCACACAAATCAATACGAATCAGTTACAAAACTAATCAATCATCAAATAGTTTCATCTAATATAACTATCTCAAAGTTCTCAAATTCTCACATAGTGTTCAAAAGTTGGAGGTCTAAAACATCAATCAATCCGAGAAGAGAAAACTCTCAAGAAGTATCAACTACCAATACTATATATGGGATAATTTATACTGATTTGTAACCATATTCCATAACATATTGTAAGACTTTTAATTATGATTTATCAATATGTTTACAATATTCTGTAGATTCATGTTCATAGTTTGCTATTGAGACATATAGTACTTAAGTAATTATTTGTATGCGTTGCTTAGATGCATGTTATAGAATACTTTAATGATTAGTTTATTAGGTTGTGATATAAGATGTTTTAATTCAATTTCATCAATTCTAAACTCCAATTAGATATTAGTTTTCATAGTGACATATTTGTTGAGTCAAGTTTAACTAGTTGCTTGTAATATCATTATATGGCGATAAAGAGTTGTTATTATAATCAACCATAATGTATATAATAGTATATGAATTTGTCTATGAAGATTGTCTATTTCAAGCTTAAATTATTCTTGATTAATTAGAACTAAAGTTGTAATGTAAATGAGAATACTTTTTTGTTAATCAAATCGATTGGTTGTATAAACTGCATATACTTGGGTCGATAAGTTGGTAGTAGTTTTAATATTAATTGTAAACCTTATTTTTGTCTATGATACGGTTACTTATATGTATTGACCATATATTATTAAGAGCTTTGATTAATACAAAAGACTATTTTGTGGTTTAAGTTTGTTAATCGGGGACTTTTATGAAATCTATGAAATTGATCTTTGAATTGGATTATGGTCATATACTATAATGCTTGTATTGTTTGGTAGCTAAAATTACGTTGACGAAGGTTTTAACTGATGTATATAGAAACAATACGATTAGAACAATTCACTAATTTCTAATTAATCCACATGTAAGTGAAGTTTATCACAATATACATATCATGCTTATTTCTTAGAGTAGTTAACTAGTATGAAGTGTAGTTATTTTATTATTTTATAGAATTATCTTATTACTTATATATTATTGCTTTGTGTTAAGATTTACTTTTGAACTTACGCTTTAGTATCACTCACAAATCCTTGCGAAAGCTCCGACTTTTATAAATCCTTATCTTTGCTATAACGCGAGTTCACTTGCTCGTATGTGTTATTATCTAGATCCGGTAAATTCGATGTTTATAAAATTTATATAACTTGTATACACCGTGAGCAATCCCACATATAAACCTCATCCTTCAGACTCAGCACAAGTCTGAAATTATTCTATCAAAAACTATTAACCGTAACTACATTATGTTTATTTGTGTGTGGATACGCTATTATAAGCATATCTCTGATTATCTATATGTTATTATATGCACAGCATTCCGAATTACTCTCATATCAGTATTATATTTGTTATTCACGACATACAAACGGAGGGAGTTTTGATATACCTAAGTCATCGGGGGAAGTCGTCTCTAGTATGTAGTTAGGGAATATTTATACTTTTGTTTTGTTTATTGTGCTGCTATTCCAATATGAATGATCTGCGGGCCTGCTTACGTATCTAAAGCAAGAGCTAATATAATACTCTTATATTATACACTTGCATTATAATACAATCCTTAAGTATGTAGCTAAGATTAACAACACTTATATATTTCAGCTTAATGAGTTAGCTTTTTGTAATCTCAAAAAGGGGGAGATTGTTGACATAAATAAATGCGTAAAACGTTATTATATTTTTCGAGTATATATGCTATATGTCTATTTGATGTACTATCAAAAACTGGAATAATCATTTAAACGTTAAGATTACTTCTAACGTAAACAAGTATCTACAATAGCTAGTCAATTATAATCACTATATAATATCAACCTACAACTTAATTATAATCGATATGATATAATCAAGTGTGTTAATATTACGATTTACTCTATCGATAGCGGCGTCTATATTTGATATTATATATATAAACTAAGAGTTTTTTGGATAGGTTTTCTAAGGTCTTAATTGATATTATTATAGAGTATACCTTCTATAGATGAAAAAAATTATGTGTATAGGTTATATTAATAGAGCACACATGCTTTATAGATCATTACTATAACATATGTAAACTCTTAGTAGATATTAGGTGTACAAGTCATTTAACGAACATATAACCCTTTATCAATCCGTAATATTATGAAGCTCCTAAAATTATATGGTTATACCAATACCTTCAATTCACAAATCAGTCACAAGTATCTGAGAGTGCTACATAGTTATAGGCGCGGTCCCGTTATATTTCATTAGGACTTGGAGTCGTACGTCATATACTTTCGTGTGTAGGGGCCGACGATACACTAGATATATAAGCTGGAGAGAGCACTAAACTAGAGACAGCTAACCCTAATCCTCTCCTCTCGCTGCGATAAGAAAACTAGTCTATTACTTTGTCAAGACTATTATATCTCTCATATAGGATATACTAATTAGCACCTCAGCTCCTCAATTAAGACACCATATAGAGATATGCTTTAGTTTTCTCCCTCTATATTTTGCAGCGAACATATCTCATCATAAGCACCATTCTCAATATAAAGTACGCACAGGTGTCGCGCAAACTCTTACTGATTCGATCCATTAGAATTCATCCTTGTTCAAGTGATCCTCATATCTCGATCGCAGTAGATATCAATACACTCAATACTACACTGCAAAAGAAACGAATACATCTCTCAACTCTCAGACGCTATACAATGAGTCGTTATAGTAAATTGTGTATATTACATGTAAAGGCTAATCGCATGTTGTAGAACTGATCCTTCGCAAGAGGACTTGTAATAAGAGTTCACGATATGAATAGTTGTGACGTATGAGATTTTTGTGGGTCGACAAGAATCGAGCGCTGCCTGTCTCGCTCGCGCAGAATGAAGGTGTGGTCGTGAGAAGAAGAAGAAGTTGGTATGTTGTTGTTGGCCATCGCTTCACTGTGTTGTGAGATTGTTCTAGCTACTATTAGGACTTGACATTTAGCTTTGTGTCGTTAAGCCGGTGTAAGACGTTGGTTGGTTTTCTCGCATAAAAAGGGGCTTGTTGACATAGTGAAGAAAACTCCGAGTTAGGTGCTCGGGGATGGAGTAGGACGAAGAGGAGATTTTCGTTAGCGACACACTATATAATCCTTTGTCTCACGGTGCCATCTTTCCACTCTATCTTTTCACATTATTACTGTACTTTTATATTTGTCATATCATATCACTTGTTGATATTATTGCTTATAATTGTAGCAAGTTTCTTGGTGACAATAATATCGAATTGGTGTTTTATAAACAAAGTTTTTAAAATTAAAAGAGACGTAACCATTCAACCCCCCTTCTAGTTTTCACA
>LBNU01015719.1:0-50297 GCA_014162995.1 Artemisia annua
ACTCTAATTCTGAACCTGTAAGTACCGGATGCTTTATTGCTAACTGTTTTATGCAGGTACAACCACCACACTAGCTTCCACATGCTCATACATACATCTCAAAGTCAAAGAAAGTTCTCACCAAAGATCGATGCATAGAAGAGGTCAAAGAAAGATTCTACGTTATGTGAAAGAATATACAAAGTTAAGTGACAAAGATCAAAGTGAAAGAACGGGAACAACAAATGTATGTATGACAAAGACTAAAGACGTATGAGCATGTTGGAAAGGCGACTAACCTACAAAGACGAAGCTGTGACGAAAGGCAGATGAATCAACCACAACAAAGAACAAAGAACAAAGAAAAGTCATGTATCAAAGATCACAAAGCATGAAGGAACAAAGACTAAAGACTATTCTACAACGACACACAAAGTTCAACAACAAAGATGACAAAGACCAAATCACATGGAGCATCATTCGAACGACCATCCCTTAGGGGGAGATTGTTAGCATTTAAATTTTATAGAAAAAGTGATGGTCGGTCTCATATGTAATATAGTGTGTCGTGTAGGTAGAATTGGTCATTGGGCCTTGGACTAGTTAAGCTAATATCTTATAAGTTAAGATTTAAGTATAAAACCAAGTCCAAGCCCAAGCCCATCAAAGCCTTCAGGGCATCCACGAATAGTACTATAAATACACCTCAAACTCTCATTTGAGGTGTGTGCTTGTATGTGTTTTATGTGTGTTTTTCTTTAATATAAGTTCTATTCCATACGCCTCATCTTACACATCAAGTCACCATCTTTCTCATCTCTTTTCTACATATTATACGTGATTTAGATTGGTAAAGTTGTGTTCTTTTCGTAATAACATAATTAATGACGTATTATGGTTTTATCAATACGAGTCGTTCAGACCCGTGCGATGCACACAGGTTTTATATAAAAGTTCATTGCGGAAGAAGGTGATGCTCTTTTTAAAATTCTTGTTGTTCAGACCCGTAGAAGGAGCATTAATGGTTGCCGCGGAAGCATTCACTTGTTGACTTGCAACATCATAGCACATTGCGACGGAGATTCTTTAGTGATTTTCAATTGAGACCGAATAAATACAAATTCCAGTTTGTGGATGTATTGTGGATATACAGAAACGTAATAAATACACGCATTACTAGTTTATGGATATATGGAAACGCTATAAATTTAAAGGTATAGCAACAAACAAATATAACAAAATAATAAACCAAAAAACATAAGCGATCATTTTAAAAGTATACAAACACCAAATATATAGTTGAGGAGGTAATATTTTTGCATCTGAAGTCTTGTCATTCCTTACAATGAATACCGTCTCCGTTCCCCAACTTACAATGAATACCTTATGGAACGTGATGACGCCTAACAAATTGAAACCAATTATAACCTTAATGATAATCTGATACATAAGCTAATAAGGACGTACTTATGGTTATTATCAGCAGATCATTCTCGCTGCAGACGGCTATCAGCAACAATCTGGGCAGTAGTTACAGTACTCACACCTACGCACCCCGGGCCACAATCTAGAAGACAACTTAAAGAGTCAAAATATATAGATAATAGAAAAGCCATAAATGTGAATTCTAGTAGAACAATTATAATTGCCTGGATCTGAGCGTTGTTTTACTAAAGGAATAATGGTGATGTGTAGGTTACTTTTCTTTATTTCTTACAGTCAAGTAAAACTCACTACTGTTCATAAGTTTCTAAAATCAACATTTTGTGATCGCTAAACCCGCAATTCCTCTTGCTACCCGAGCTTCCAAAGCCCACAACCCCGGAGATTCCCTAGCCCGTAGTTCTAGAGATTCCAAACCTTGTCACCTTAGTAAAACTTTAAAGTTGTCACACGAATGTTTCAAAGTTTTTGGTTTTCTTATTACTAAAGAGTCATATATACTTGTTCGCCAAAGCACCTAAAATCTATTTTATTATGTGAAAAGTAACGCATATGGCCAATGAAATGGGTTGGGTAAATGTGATGAAATGGATCTGTATCAAACAAATCAAAGATACGACGAAGGCATAAGGAGTTAAGAGATGGAGAACGAAGGAGAAAGTTGTTTGCGACCGAGGAAGATGATTTAAGGAGGATTTTCTTATCGCTTTGATTTTGACCTGTGGTGCTTGGTGATTCCTTCTTTGTTATATCGCAATATAACCAAATAATCAGTGCATCATTTCTCATTGTTAGTTATGGAAATGGATTGAAGGTTCTATGGATGAATGTATGGTGAAATCGGGTTTTTTTTTAAAGTTTGTCATTTGAAATTTATGTGCGTTTGAATTTTGAGGATGAAGTTAAAAGAACGGGTTAATTAGTATACCGCCACTGGTCAAATTGACGTAGGATTGTTTTTAATTGAGATCAGAAGATAACAATTAGTTTTTAAGCTTTTTTATTTTGTTAATGTTTTTAGAGGATAGAAACCATACATGTAATTAGTTACTTATTTGTTTATTTGCACAACGATACTATCCATATTAACAAGTGCAATACCCATGCGTTGCTCGGGTATTCGTTTTGAAGGGAAGGAAAAGTATACTTACCTACTCCTTTTGTCTCTAAATAATTGTTACTCAAATAAAATAACACATAACTTAAAGAAAATTACAATATAAATTATTTGAAATTATAAAATATATTTGTATACTTTAGCTAATAGCTATGCAATTATTATTTTACTTTGGAATAAAAAATTAATTAATTATCTCTAAAAGATAGCATATTTAAAACATTGAAAACTTTAGTTTCATTTTTTAAGCTTATATATATATTTTATGTTTAAACACACTTTTTACATAAAAAGCATCTCTCGTTAATAAAGGATGTATACCTATTTATCATCTCACAATGCGTTGTGCGCAACACTCATTTTGTAAGATGTTATGGTATTAAATTATTTCAAAATTATTAGTTTATATAGGTTATGTTGATCTGGAGGTAAAGGATATTATTATCTCACAATTTTCCATCCATCGTGAAAAGTAAATATGCAATGTTCTATAAAAGATTAAAGATCATTATAAAATTTACAAATTACCCTCTAAAGTTACGATTGTCTTACGAAATGTTCACTATTGTCATAAGTTTATAAAAGTCATAATATAATCACTAAACTTTGTGAAATGATTTTTTTGTAATTTATTCCTTTTTTATCAAATTTTTACATGTTATCGGTAGTTTTTGTCTTTTAATAGATGATAAATGCTTTAAGACTTGCTGTAATAGGCGCGTATACACTTTTTAAAATATAAGTTCAAGAAAAAAGTGATTAGTGACTTAATAAAATAAAAGATTTAATAGTTTCATAAAGTTAAACCTTTTTTATCTTATTGATAAAAGGATTAAAAATAAAATATTTAATTTCTAAAAAACGTAAATCTGTTATATCAAGCGTTGAAAAACTCAAAGTTTAATATACATGTCGCAGCGGAAAAAGAGAGTTATTACCATCAATACATGTCGCAGCAGCTAGTACACCGTTGAACTTACCTTTGAGATGACAAGCATCAAAAGAAACGTAAGGGCGGCAACCTGCAAGAAACCTCAAAGAGCAAGCCGCTAGCAAAACAAAAAAGCGTTGGAAACGTTTCTTGTCACAATCTATGTCAAATGCAATATCAACAACACTTCCTGGGTTCCTATTTCGTAATTCCTCTTTATAAACATCCATATATACTAAGGAGTCCTCCCACTTTCCATACACATTGATGAAAGCTTGTTCTTTACCTCTATAAACTCTCTTGTATGGTACGTCTACATTGTAATTTTGCATAAGCCATTTTTTAAGTTCTGTAACTGAGACATCCCCCTCTGATTTTATCTTATCACTAACTACATTAGCAACCCACCCTTGAGTTGCACACTTATTGCCGCCGTTGTTGCTTCGAATACAAGAATGTGTTTCTATGAGATTTTTAACCTATACAAGCATAGAATACAAATTACTTAAACAAAACAAGGATATCAGAAAATGTATCATGTCTGAAATTATATACTTACTTTAAATGTGACTTTATCATGTGTGACACAAGCGTGGATTTTCCACTCGCACTCTAACTTTGCACATCTTGTTGTAAACCGTGTCGGTTCATTTTTTTCTATGAAGTACTCGAATTCATTGATGAGCGCGTGATGGTTCAAAGCTCTTATAAGTTCAATCACATTTGGAAATTTTGAATTCACTTTTATGGTTGGATCTTCCTTGTTAAATGAGTAAGTTTCAACTTAGGAACTAAATAACCCATCTTCATTGTTAGTGCTGTGAAGGATATGATAACTGTCTTCATTATCTTTCCAATAGTCAAAATCATCCAAAAGTTTCTCACCATGTGGTTCACCAATTGCTTCATCTTGACCATGTGGTTCACCAATTACTTTATCTTGACCATGTGGTTCACCAATTGCTTCATCTTGACCATGGGTCTCACCAATTGCTTCATTCTCGACCGCTATACCAAAAAAGTATTTCATCGTTACTTACATACATATGTGTGTGTGCGTGTTGTATGTTAAAGTGCATAAATTTATATTTTACCTCTGCTGAACATTAGTTGTGCCACTATTATTGTTTGTCGTTGCATAAATGGTTATTTCTTTCTCTTTATCATGCATGTTAAGCATCACCATGAAGGTCTCGTTAGAATCAAGCTCAATAAAAGACTTTTTTGTGGCATACTTGTCAACAAAATGAACAGTCATAACTAGATCGCTCGTTGATGGATAACACTTTTTAACATCATCATATAGTTCTTCAAAGTTATATGAGCTTGTGTCCATCTTGATACATAGTTCTTCAAAGTTATATGAGCTTGTGTCCATCTTGATACATTTCTGAAAGCCAAAACAATATCGCTTCCCACTAGAGTTCTTGGATAACTTAAAGATACCACCATATTTTACTTTCAGCTTGTACTTGGATGGTATTTGCCTAAAATGAAAATTAAATACACAAGCAATGTTATCAATCATCAAAAAGAAGGAAATTGCACTAATAAAATGTCAGCAACATACTCAATTGGAGGCAATTCAACCATGTTCACCCATCTTGGTGTGAGGAGTCATGAATAGTAGACTGATCCATCTACATATAATACAAAGAATAATGTAATATAAATTGATATTCAGAGTTCTAACTTAAACAAAGAAAAGTGAAACTTGAAAAATAATCCATAAGTGGCAGTAGACACCGATTGGTTAATGGGTCAAAATGCAACAGGTTGACTATAAACACCTTAACTCAAGAGGGCTACATAACAGCTACATATTCAGCTTGTTCGTGTTTGTATTCAACTTGTTGCATCTATAACTCAAGAGGGCTACATAACAACTACATATTCATAGGTATATCAAATCATTGATGTGATACTCAGAAGTTGAATGTGATCAAGTCACAAACTAAAAGTTTAACATGTTCCTTCTATGGTTCTGTGATATTGTTTTCCTTATGCATTTTCTTACTCTAAACCAATTAATGTTGTTGCAACATTTTGTTCAATCTCCAAATTTTAACACTAAAATTATATGAATGCATGACGCATACCCTGAATGGACCCGAACCTAACCAACCCAAAAAATTTATACGTCAGTTACGGGTGTGAATTTTAGCCTCAACCCAAATGTGGCCCACTCGAATCAACCCGAACCTAATCAACCCAAGAATTTTATACGTAAAGTATGGGTGTGAATTTTAGCCTCAACCCAAATGTGGTCGATTTGAATCAACCCGAACCTGAATCTGACCAAACCACCTATGTTAACACCCCTTCATTTAGGGAATTGATTTGCACACTCAAGTATTTTATTGAGACACTCTAAATTATGCATAACTTAGTTGTACAGTATTTACAGTGTGTTTTATATAGTTGTATTGTGAGTGTCCCAATCAAAATAAGGAGTGTGCAAATCACCTCCCCTTCATTTATGTATGTAGTCAACAATTACATAAGTAAGTGTTAGAAAAGTGACTTAAACTTTAGGGGTTGTTTGGTTAATTCTGACTTGTCCTGCAAGTTTGATTCGAATTTGGAAACTTTTTTATGACGGTTAGATTACTCTATAAATAGAGATTGATATCATTAGTTTTCTTCGTACCTTTTGGATTAGGGTTTGGTACCTTTGAATTAGAATTTGTCTTTGAATTTGGTTTTGTAATTTGGTTTGGTATTTGAATAAAGCTTCCGCTTCGCTTGTTTGGATTTGTTCGTTTCGTTTGTCTTTGAATTATCAACAGTAGGTATGCTCCGACGTATGACTACTCACATACATATATAATACACAACTATTTTCACGAAGAACTATATGAAATACATGAAAGATCACAAAAAGATAAGTAATGACTTTCAAAACCTAGAAAACTAACCTTGGGAATTAACTGATGAGCAACCAAAATTAATAAAAGTGTCGATAGAGAAATGTTTTGCTCGTCTTCATGCAAGTTTGATCATGCAACCTGTTACTTTTCTTCTAAACCTAATTTAGATTTAAGAATGGAGGGAATATTTGCCGCCATTAATAAGGGTAAAATAGTCTACACAATTTTAAAAGATTATTATTAGGATTTTTAAAAAGATTAAAATAAATAAATTAGTAAAATGGGTAGATATGACAAATTGTGTGATTAAATTGGGTATATATGGCATTATGAGTTTTGATTGGACAAATATGACATTAAGGGGTTTTAATTGGGGACATATGGAATTAACCCTACATTAATAAAATGAAATTAGTAACTTAATTTATGCTAAATGGGCACCAGTTCATTAACGGTTAACTTAAGATTCGGAGAGTTTGTTAGAAATGAAATACGACATCGATTCCAAAAATCAACAATATCCTAATAATAATTGTAACATTGTATGTTATATTGTTGCATGCATAATCATGCCATGTTATATGTAGATGCATGGCTTACCGTAGAAGACAAGGACTTTCAAGGTCCTCTACGTTTAAAGAGGAGCCTCATTGTCCACCACAGGACGTCGCGTCCGCCTCTTCCTCAGTGGCATCGGCCCCCTCGTCCCCTCTCGGGTCCTAGGCTAACCAAGCCCCTATAACTCACCGCGAGTCTCCTCTCTCGTTAGCTGGTTATGCTAATTCTCCTTTTCATTCCTTGGTTCGAGATAGATCTAAGGTTTTGCATTATGCCCCGTATAATCAAATGGTAGTTTTAAAAGCTTATTATTTCGGTCTTTTTTCTGCTTGTTGTGCAACTTTAGAATAAAAGAATGCTTTTGTTACGTTGTAATTCAACTGCGAAAATATTTTGATCATTTCAAATGTAAAATTTGGTTCACATGTTAATTGTCCATATATATAGTTCATACCTGAATACGTTTGGATTTCAAATGTGAGCTTTTGTTACGTGTGAATTACAATGTACGTCCATCCGTCATCAAGTTATTTAGATACCCAAAAGAAATTAAATCATATACCTATATTTTGTTGCACCATGCCATGTTTAAACGATCTCGTTTAGGAGGAATGAAGATTAAACCCGTTTTCCTTGATCTTAAGTAGTCCATTTATATAGTTTGTGTAGATCTCGTGGTACCAATGGTGAAGATTTAATGTATATTTATGATCGAATTGCAGTGTTTAATCTAAATGTTCAATTTTAATTTGTAAGAAAATAAAAAGATTGCAAATAATAATATCTGCTTAATCTCCTATCAGGAACCTCAAAATACACAAGAAAAACGGAAACAAATCATGAAGATTTTTGGATGCAGAACCAGTTGCAGGAAAATAGAACGCAATCTTCACAACCATAGACAATCTATTGATACAAAAGTTGGGCGTTCCTTATTTGGGTTCCTGTTCTCGTACCAATCAGATCTTAATGCTTGAAACCTGCGCACTAAGAAAGCAAACAAACACCGTTAGGCTTATCGTGGGATTGTCTCCCACGACCTCCGGAGTGAGAGTTAGTAATCGGTTTTAGGGTTATATTTGGAGAGTTAGGGTTGTAAGTCGTACCTTTAATGAGAATTATGATATTCTTTATATAGGCACGAAATCCTTGTAGATTTCGTGTTCCTCACTCTTCGGCATATAATGCTTATCCGGTCTATGGATCTTTATCCCATAAATAAGAGATCCTTATCTAGACCATAAATAATGTATTTGGGTTTGGGCTTTCGTGAGCCCAAACCGTTATCATGGTAGTCCAAATCATTGTTATGATAGCCCACTCGTGGTGGGCTTGGGTGTTAGTAATGTTTATTAATCGGGTTCGTGACCCGAATATAGACTATACGTCATCATGTCCCCCTAGTCTAGTATGCGCAAGGTGAAACCTGCGGATGCTAGACTAACAACTGCATCAAAATGATTCCCGATACGTGCGCGGGAAGATTCAAATCTTTACCGCCTAGATATATGTACCATGTATCTAGTCCAAAAAAGTCACCTAAAATGCCTCGGTAAATGGAGAGGCTATCCACGTGTCTATACCGTTTCGTTTTCCAGCCACACGATTTGGGGTAGTGGGTTACACGTGTCCATCATCTGTGGTGGGTAACCCCCTATATAACCTCCTTCTTCATTTTCACTGTGATTATCACAGTAAAAAACACCTTTATCCTCCATTGTTATATCTCCGAAATAGTTTTCAAAAATCCTTCCACTACTCAAGGTAATCAGCGCGTACGCTTAGTATAACAATGGTTCTTCAAATATCTGATTTTAACTCCGATATAACCAAGGATGAACTACGGCAGTTCGCCTCGGATTATTATATCCCGCACGCGTTGCACCCGGTAGTACCGGTGGAAACCGCGTCAATTGCTGACTTCCCCGAGGGTAAGGTGGGGGTGTACACGCGCTTTTTTGAGTTCGCCAATCAGCGCGCACCCCTTTCCTTATTCTTGTGTGATATCCTTAATTATTATAGCCTTCATATATCCCAGCTGCACTGTATAGGCGCGGCTAAGATAACCAATTTTGAGGTAAATTGCCGTCTTCTGGCAATTAATCCAACAATTAACCTTTTCCGCGCGTTTTACCACTCAACGTGGTCAAACGGGTGGGTTACCTTTGCTAAACGCGCGGGGCGTTTGCAGTGTTATTCAGAGAAGTTGGACGCGCTCAGGAATTGGCGTGAATACTTTTTCTGGGTAGATGATGCGTTTTTTCCTTGGGATTTTGCTTTTTATACCCAAGGGACGCTGCCAAAGGATGAGCGCCCAGCCCCCGGAACGTATAATGTAGAGGATGCGGATACTATTAATGCCAACCGTATCCTTATCCGCGCGTATCCGGAAGAGTTCCTGGTGCATATGGGCATCAGTCGTAACTACTTCCAACCGGAGACGGAAGTGCCAACATTCTTGGATGAGTATGGGCGGGGTGGGTGCTTGTCCTTCATTTTTCTCTTCTTTGTAGTGTAAGTGTTCTCTTCTCTTCAATAAGTTATGTAACCTGTTTGTTGTTTGTTTATTGCGCAGAGATGGACTTGTTCGGTGTCGTACAGCTGGAAAAGCCGAAACAGGTAACAGTGGGGGTGCGCCCACTGAGAGAAGGTGAAACGCCAATTATGGCTGCTACTGCTGGGCGCGTTATGGAGATTGCGCACCAGGAGCCTGAGGGGTCTCCTTCTGTAGCGTTACAAATCACGCCGGTGCAGAGTGTTCCCCATACTGTGGAACAGTCGCCGGAAGCAGCAGAGTCGCACCATGGTTCGTCCGATAGTGTGCAGATTCTGGAGAAAGAGGAGGTTGGACAGGGCGCGAAGCGCAAGAGAATATCCTCTGGTGGTGATGGCGCGAGTTCCTCTAGGAGGAAACGCCATTTTGTCGCTGCTGATCAATCTGAAGAAGATGTGTCCGCCACTGAAGCGGAGAAAGAAGTTACCAAGTCTCCTCCCCCCATGTAAGTAACCTGATGTGCGCGTACTTAGATTTTTCTGATTTTCCTCTATTCATATATTGTATGTTTGCTAACGGAATAACATTTGTCTGATTTGTTGCGCAGTGTGGAGCAAACTCGGGATGTTGACGCGCGTGCCAGAAGTGCGTCGCCCCTTGTGAGTCCGTTTCTGGGTGAGGAGACGGTGCAGAAGAGCGCGGGGACTGAGCCCAAGGTGCTAGACCAGCTAATGGAAGAGGTAGAGCTGGCTGCTGCGCACCAAGCCAAGCTGGTTGTGCAGGTGAGGACAAGCTATTCCGGTGAGAGTAGCCGTTCCGCGCAAAAGGATGATGAAATCTCATGTTTGAAGGCGCAGTTGGCAAGCGCTCAAGCTGAGTTGGAACGCTCTGATGCGTATGCACGGAAGTTATCCGATGAGAAGATGCAGCTCATGGCGCAAGTGAGCCAGGAACAATCTTCTTTTGAACACTATAAGGCCACTTGTCTTTGGGCAATGAAGTACATGGAGCAGTACAAGTCCAATCACTTCTCTCAGCTGGACGACTTCCGGAAGACTATGGAGGCTGCGCTGGAGAAGCAAGAGGAGAAGCTGCGTAGGCTTAGCTTGGAGTACGACGAGGAGTTGTACCCACACTTGATGTCGTCCATTGCTGAGCGCAGGTAATACTTAAGTCTCTTGCCATACTTGTATTATTTTCTTCCATACTTAGAATATTTAAGTGTTTTGACATTAGCGTATCATGATGATGTGCTCGCAGGTGGTTGATCAGCCATGGACTTCGCCTGGCTGCGCTGTGCACCCTGGAGTCCCAAGAGGTCGTGGGGGCCTTTGGGAAGGTTGTTCAGTGTGCCTTAGCTCGTGGGAAGGCTGAAGCTGTGGAGAAGCTTCATGAGCACAAGCTTTTGACCGTACCCATCTCTGAGGTGCCTGGGTACAAGGATGGCACCTTCGCAGAACTTGTTGCTGCGATGGAGGAGATGAAGCCGGTCGAGCTTCCTCAGATTGCGCGGCTAGAGCGTGATCAGGATTACCCCATCGACGTTATCATGAAGGGTTTGACCTTGGCTCGGCATTCGGTGGAAGGCGCTGAGACGCAACCGGACTATTATTTGAAGCCGGATGTGTCGCAGCTGCAGGTGCCTGTATTTGCGCAGCCCCGTGATATCCTCCACCCTTTTGCCATTGAGAGGGAAGTTCCGCTGCAAGAATCCTTGAACGCCCATGCTTCTAGGCTTGCTAAAAAGAAGGGGATAACGTCCAAGGCTATCCTTTGTGGCATAGGCGCAGCCCATCTTCCCCGTACCGATGGGGTACCAGTTAGTGTGCCAACAGTTTCTTCCAATGATGTTGAGCTGTTGAAGAGGCTCGGGGAGGCCAAAGATGCTGCGAACCGTGGTAGCAGCACCCAGCTTAGGCGTACATCTGGTTTTTAGGTTTTGCCATGTATGAACAATTTTTGTGTGTATAAACACGTAGTTTATGATAATAAGAAGTTCATTCTTACTTTTGCACTTAGCTGTTTTACATTGCATAAGAAATCACTTATCATTGTATTGTTGAACTTGTTGTTCTTTGTTCATATTTTGTATGTAGTCACGATATTTGTACTTAGCTATATATCTTATTCAATCATGTACTCAAAAGAGTATAAATTGATAATGAACTCGTGGTTCATTAAGGAGTTTAAACTTGGTTCTTTGTCTTTACGTGAAAGACACCTAAGTTATGTAGAAAGATCAAACTATTATAAGCGTACTTAGGAAAATTTATAAGGAATCCATAACCGTGTATGGAGTTCATAAGTTAAAGATCATATTCGTTTATGAAATTTGTAACTTAGAAAAAATCACAGTTGTATATGAATTTTTACAAGTGTATGCAGCGTACTGCGAATATTATTTCAAGGAGTCAAGAGTCTTGGCTCCTAAATTGTTAAACGCGCATAGTGTGCAATGTTGCGCATCCATCGTGGGGTGCGCAAGGGACTTACGCCAACGTCTTGAACGTAAGGTGTTTAACAAGGATGCGTGATCCGATGTTGATGGGTTTGCAACCCTCTTACTCAACGAGTTGTTTAGTAGGTTAACTCATCCTTTTACCAACGTGAGTATTAATAAGTGCATGCACGCCATGTAGGCTAAAGGTAATGTAACCAACACATTGAAACATAAATAGTATTTAAATGACAATGTAAAAAAAATGTATCGCGGAGTTAGCTTGTTGGATCGTGTTTTTAGGTTGATTATGTGATTCGGGAGGTCGGGGATGGTGGAAGAATACACCTTCCGCGGTTAGTGAGAGAAAGTAGAGAGAGAAGGGAAAACTAGTGATTTTATTGATAATAAGGAAAGTGAAATACACACACAAGTCTCACCCCTCCATGGAAGTATGGAGGGGGTATTTATAGGCTAACAAACACACAACTTTACAATAATGACGCTTCTAGTCCATGTGTTTGTGCCTTACAAGATACTAATTGTAATCCCGTAAATGTCGTTCCATTTACGTGTTAGGATGATTCCTAACAATCTTCCCCCAATGGGGCGACATAAGGGATTACTTACAACATTTCCTACAAGTACAAATACAAATAAAGAAAGGTCTTCATCGGCTCTTCAAGTGCTGAGGATGACTACAATTGACGCTCTTTGTCTTCATCTTTTACCTTGGCTTGAGAACTTTTTCTTCACTTGTAGGGAAATGATGTAATATGCATAAACTGGATTAACTTCCCCCCAATTCATGTTGCATGTCTTTAACGGCTTCTTCGTACACTTCTTTTTGGCGAAGTTTCTGAATCAGCTTCCCCCCAAACTGACAACCATCTTCAGCAGATTCAAAACTTTGATGTAGTTAACATGTCTTCTAACTTTTGAAGTCTTAAGTATGCAGCGGAATTTGTAGAAAACACCCTAAAGCACACCAAGCAAATCTGACTAGTCACTTAATCACAATTATGCTCAATGCTGAAGTTTTGTTCGGGGGTAACATGCAAGAAATCAGCAAGATCTTCTCACATATGTAGATGATTCACACCAAACAAACCACGAAAGATGAAATAATACTTCTTCCCCCTGATTGTTGCGGTCTATCAGAATAATAATCACCAATGTATGTATGAATACTCGATAGTATGACCCTGTGTGAGGCATCATAATGCAGTTAAAACATCATATGTAGGTAACTTCACACAAAACAACCCGCGAGAGTTGAAACGATTACACCAAAAATCACAAAATTGAACCACTGATCATCTCTGCGGACGTCTCTCCGAAAGTAATAAAATTGTAAGCTCAATCACGTGAGTCTATTATGCGTCCCTGATGTGCACATTTCTTCCCCCTGATTGCAGATCCTCGTGGAAGATGAGTGTTTGCGCAAAGAAATCAAGAAAAGTCAAAGAAAGCAACAGAACACCCACTCTATCTTCCCCCACGATGTCTTCGCGGAATCGGAAGCATACACACTATGTTTACGATGGAAAACGGAGGCAGCGTAACCCCATATGTCCAATTAACCGAGCAAGTGTGAAGTACCATAAGTATCCCATGAGAATCAATTGCTGATAATAACATCTCTACTCTTTGAAACTCTTCTCTCAGCTAACTCTTTACCGACCCCATTATCATTCTGACGGCTTTTTGTAGTGACTACTGATGGAGAAAACCCATTATGACGAACTTGAGACTGAAGTAAAATAACCCAAACTTGTGACTTAAACTTGCACTAATGTATGACTAAGAGCGGCGTAGAGAGTTCGTCCACCATCGAATCACTAAGTACTCTATACTCTTCAACCAACCAACCATCAAGTATAAGATGTACATCACCTCTTGATTATCCACAACAGCGTGTGACACTGAGCACTACAACGTAACTCCTTAAAGTGATAGTTATTTGTGGTAACAGAGAGGAAGAATCACAAAATAACTAGATATCCAAGTCTTCATCATTGTAAAAGTTAAAAGCTCAAACAAAGATCTCGAAGAATCTTCATCCAACCAACCCCGATATCTTCAGATACTAAGTACACAAGCCCGTGAAATCCCACTTCAATCTCAAATAAGTAATAATGAATTAACGCCGTAGTCACATCTTGTAGTTAAATGCCCAAAAAACTAGCCTTGTGACGGTTTTAATGAATCTTGATAATGGTATATCCCAATCTTGTCAAACATGTAACCCCAAATATTATTTACTTTGTCATTTCAAACCCATTATAAACATTTCAGCCCATTTGTAGTCCAAATCCATAAACGCAATTAAAACTCGGCCCATGCTCCAAGTTATATGGTTATACCCACACCTGATATATAAGACTACACCAACCCTAAACACACATATGATACACAATCTGCCTACCACACTTCTCTCAACCAAACATAACGCAGCTTTCACCTAACAAACGAATCTCAAATAGATCTCCCCATTTTCATGTGTTAACCGAACACCACAAACACAAATCGAACACACCCTTTTGTTAATCTTGTTCTTTCGAAGCACACCCATACCACGGTTTCAGGATCTTTGCAATTAAGGTTACGGGTAGGTTCCTACACCATTGTTTTATACATTTTGATTGTGTCTTTTTTTTAACGAATCAAAGATAGATGATAACACAATTGTTATTGTCTTTCTTTATATTCGGATATGAAACGATGGTTATGCCTTTGGATCGATCTATGATGTGTCATTCATTTCGTGTTATGATCTTTCAAGATCTAAAGTGATATTGCTTACACGAAAATGAAAAGAGGCTGAGATCTTGATTTCAATTATTTAATTTATGATTCGTTGTTGTGAGTTAAGAAGATGTGTAGATGTAGGCTGTTGTAAGATCAATGACGAGTTTATCTTTTCGCGTTTGGATCTATAAAGATCTATGGTCTTGAATCACACGAGAAAGACAAAACTGAGATCTATTATTCGGTTATATAATCTTTTGTACATCGAGTCGTGAGGTGTAGCGATGTGGTCTAGTTATAGATATGGATTTGTAGTTGGTTATAAGTAGTTGTTGGTTCAAGGTTTCTGGTCTTCAGCTTCATCATTCTTTTCATATTTTAATGGTTATCGACCAATGAAGATTATAACAGATCTGAGGTCAAATTGATACCTCTTGGTCAAACTTTGTTACTCGAAAGGGTATGCTTACTCGATGAGTAAGAGTTAACTGAGTATAGTTTGGCCTAGGAGGTAGTCGATAGAAAACCTTACTCGATAATGATAAGGTATATTAGCATACTTGCTAATTTGGCTTACTCGCCAACAGATTACTCGATAACTTCAACTCTTACTCGGTAACTATTACACATACTCGATAACCTTAATCGATAACCACCAGTCTTACTCGATAAGCCCAAAAAATGCGCAACTCATACTCGAAAAAGTGAATCCTTACTCGATGATCTTCAAATGGACCCAGAAAAAACCAGAAAACGGGGACAAAAATTTCACCATATTGACTGTATTGACCACAGATATACCAGATCTAATATGTTTGACCAAAGGACTATTACACCAAAACCAAATCACGTAAAAACAAACTGTTAAGATAAGGAATATAACAAACCGCGATAAGGAATTGTTAGATGTAAATGTCATTTACGTGTTAGGATGATTCCTAACATAGCTAGAAATCGCGAGTTTGAATCAATACTTGCAAGTTTTTGTAAAAGAGAGAAATTACTTATCTAGATAAATATAAAAAACAAGAGTAGAAATACATGGATCTTTATTGGGGCACTTACTAAAGTGCGTGGGTATCCATGTGTGGGGCCGTAGCCCTTTCTAAAGATAGCATCTCTTGAGATTGCGAATGTTCCATGTGCGTTGTCGCTCATGGCCATCCTTATCACGCAGCTTGTACGCGCCTTTTCCTAGTGCTTCGATGACCTCGTAAGGTCCTTCCCATTTTGGTCCGAGCTTTCCAGTATCTTCTGCGCGGCTTGAATCGTTTTCGCGGTATACGAAATCGCCTGGTCTGAATGAAGTGCTTCGTACTTTAGCGTCATAGTATCCTTTCATCCTTGACTTGGCTTTTTCTTCCCGTATCGCTGCGCGTTCACGCCTTTCTTCCAGTAGATCCAAGTCTATGCGCCGCTCGTCATCATTTGTGGCAATGTTAACTTCCGCTGTTCGAATAGTTGGCATCCCGATTTCGGCCGGTATGACAGCTTCTGTCCCATAGACAAGAGAAAAGGGAGTGTCTCCATTGCTAACCTTGATGGTTGTGCGGTGCGCCCATAAAACATGCGAAAGCTCCTCCACCCATCTTCCTTTGTGCCTGTCCAGACGCGCTTTAATTCCTTCGCCTAGGCTGCGATTTGCGCGTTCAACCAAGCCATTGGTTTGTGGGTGTGTTACTGATGCGAAGTGTTGCGTGATGTGCAGTTGTTCGCACCAGTCTTTGAACGGGTTGTCGCGGAATTGTTTTCCGTTGTCTGAGATAATTTCCCCGGGTAATCCAAAGCGGCATACTATGTTGTCCCATACGAATCGCTTCACTTGGTTACCTGTTATTGTTGCCACCGCCTTTGCCTCAATCCACTTAGTGAAGTAGTCTATTGCCACAATAAGGAATTTCAATCCTCCTGCGGCAACGGGGAATGGTCCAGCGATGTCGATTCCCCACTTGTAGAATGGCCATGGTGATGTGATAGGTGTTAGCTCGTGCTGTGGTCGGCGCGGGATGGGTCTATGAACTTGGCAATCGCTGCACTTCCGTACCATATCCCGCGCATCACGGTGCATAGTGGGCCAGTAGTATCCTGACCGTAAGGCTCGTGCCACAACAGACCGTGGTCCTGAGTGCATACTGCATGAACCTGCGTGGATCTCGCGGAGTACGTAATCCGCTTGAAGGGGTCCAACGCACCTAAGCCATGGTTGCAAGAATGAGCGCCTGTATAAGACACCATCTCTAAGCTCAAACCGCTGTGCTGTGCGCCGTATTCGTCGAGCCTCCTTCTGTTCTTGAGGGAGTATGCCCTTGCTTATGAAGTCCATGATAGGAGACATCCACGTAGGGCCTTCCTCTTCTATCACCGTAGATACTTCCATCTCAGAGATGGATTTGTCTTTTAGAATCTCCACCAATACCTGTTTTGACAGATGAGCAAAACTTGTAGACGCAATCTTGCTCAGCGCATCTGCCTTCTTGTTTTCCCCTCTAGGGACTTGTTTGATTGTAAACCTGTCAAACCCTTGGATTAATGACTTCGTCTTTTCGAGGTATTGGATCATGTTATCTTCCTTAGCCACATATTCGCCTGACACATGGTTGGCTACTAATCGAGAATCCACATTTGCCTCTAGGTTGCGTACGCCCATTCGTGTTGCGATGCGTAGCCCAGCGATTAGGGCTTCATATTCTGCCTCGTTGTTCGTGGCTGTAAATTCAAAGCGTAGGGCGTAAGTGAATTCCATTCCTTCTGGGTTAGTGAGGATAAGGCCTGCGCCTGAACCGTCTACGCATGAGGATCCATCCGTGAATAGAATCCATGGTTCTTGCAGTTCGGCCTTGGGTTGTGGAGCTATGTCCTCGGTGTCCGGTTTTTCAATAATGAAGTCTGCGAGAACCTGCCCTTTGACTGCAGTGCGTGGTCTGTAGGAGATGTTGTGCTCGCCTAGCAATACACTCCACTTTTGCAATCGCCCAGATGCGTCAGGTTTGGAGATAACTTGCTTGATAGGTTGATCTGTGATCACCACTATAGGATGCGCTTGGAAGTACCTGCGCAGTCTTTTGGCTGCAAACACTAACGCCAAGACCAATTTTTCCATTGGACTATAGTTAATCTCCGTTTTCTTAAGTGCTTTGCTTACGAAGTATACCGGTGTTTGCACCGAATTCCTGTCTGTCAGTAGCACTGCGCTTACTGCCCCATGAGTCGCGGATAAGTACATGATCAACTCTTCTCCTGGTCGGGGTGCGACTAACTTGGGGAGCGCTGCTATAGTCTGCTTAAGCTGTATAAAAGCTTCTTCCGCTTCTGTAGTCCAACGAAAGTCTCCCTTTTTTGTACACTTCTTGAGTGTTTTAAAGAGTGGGAGTGATTTATCCGCTGACTTGGACAGGAATCTATTTAAACCAGCTAGTTTCCCATTCAGAGATTGGACCTCTTTCAACGTGCGTGGCGAAGGAAGTTGGATGACTGCTTCTGTTTTTTCTGGGCATGGCTTAATGCCATCTGGTTCTATCAAGTACCCCAAGAACATGCCTTCTGTAGCGCCAAAAGTGCACTTCTTAGGATTTAACTTCATATTGATCTTCCTTAATGTTCTGAATGTTTCTTCAATGTCACGCACCACTTCATCCTCAGTATGGCTTTTGATGACCAGGTCATCCACGTAGACCTCTAGGTTGCGGCCTACTTGCTTTTCAAATGCATTGTCTACCAAGCGCTGGTAGGTGGCGCCCGCGTTTTTTAGTCCAAAAGGCATCTTCGTATAGCAATAGACACCTTGGCTTGTGTGAAAAGCTGTCTTTTCCTCATCTTCTTTAGCCATTTGGATTTGGTGGTACCCTTTATATGCGTCCAAGAAACACTTAAAAGGATATCCACATAAGGATTCTACCTTCCAGTCTATCTCTGGCAATGGGTAGCAGTCCTGTGGACATGCTTTGTTTAGATCGGTGAAGTCTACGCACATCCGCCAACTACCGTCGCTCTTCTTAACCATCACTGGATTAGAAAGCCAGTCATGGTAGTAGACTTCTCGCATGATGCCCGCGTCCACTAGCTTGTGCACTTCTTCCAAGATGGCTTTCGCACGCTCTGGAGCTTGGCCGCGCTTTTTCTGCCTTACTGGTGGATATCCTTGTCGGATTTGCAGCTTGTGTTCCGAGATTGACCGCGGCACACCAGTCATGTGCTTTGGTTCCCATGCGAAGACGTCCAGATTCTTTTGCAGGAGTGCGCACACGGCTGCTTTGCCCTTCTCAGATAGCGAGCCCCCAAGCGATACCTGTTGTTCAGGGTAATCGGGGTGGATTGCTACTTTTAGGTTCGGTATCTTGGTTGCGCTATGTTCTGGAGTGTGTGTCGTTTCGCATGTAACCGTGTTACATTCTGCGGGTGGCACAGCGTTATTGTAGAGGGTGAGAATGCCACCTTCTACTGGGAATTTGAGCATCCCATGTGCTGTGGATGGTACTGCGCGTATGGCTGATATTCCCGATCTTCCAATGATGCCGTTGTATGGCGAGGGAGACCTAATCACCATGAAGTTCATCCAAGCTTTTGCCGAGTGCTCCTTATTACCGACCATAACTAGCAGCCGTAATTGTCCCACTGGCCATATCTTTTCTCCTGTAAAGCCCGTTAATGATGTCGCGGCGGGGACTAGCTGACTTCGTATCTCAGGTCGTAACCTCTTGAAACAATGTTCGTACATTATATCCGCGGATGCCCCTCCATCAATGTACATTCGGTGGATATCGTGACCCCCCGCGTTTATTTCAATGGTGAGTGGTTCCGCCACTACGTTGTCCGCAGTCAAAGTGGGAAAAGAGATTTCATTACCGGAAGAAAATCTTTGGCTGATTTTTTGCTTGACCTTGCGCTGCCATGATTGTATCATGTAGATTGTGTCAGCTTTATCTTTAGGTGCTTCCTTTTTATCCACGGTCTTTTGTCTGTCTTTCCCATCTTTGATGTTCTTAACAAAGTGATCCATCCTGCCCTCTTTCACTAATTTGTCAATTAGTTGGCGCAATTGGACGCACTCATTTGTGGTGTGGCCCTTCTGTCCGTGATATTCACAATATCCATTCCCTGTGCGCTTTCCTTCTGGGGTGCGCATTGGTGGGGGTTTAGGGAAGTTTGTGCCTTCTGTTGCAAATATCTCTCTTGGAGTTTTTATCAACGGGGTATATTTGTCGTTTCCCCGTGCGCCTCCATCATTGCGTACTACGAATACTGCTCTGGTCATTGGATTGTTTCCTTGACTGTTCTTGCGATCTATAATTCGAGTATCCTTTTTTGCTATCTGCGGCGGCAGCTTCACCTTGGACGAAGGACCTTGTGCGCTTCATTAGTTCATCAAAGGTTTGGGGAACCCTATCATTTAATTTCCTAATGAGCTCTAGGTTATTAATCCCATTCATGAACCCTGAAATTTTTAGTACTTCAGGACACGCCTTGACGTGTATACATTCATCCTTAAAGCGCTCCATGTAAGCACTCGTTGATTCCCCTTGGCGCTGTTTTATTCTGGCTAATTCCACAGGGTTTTTGGAGCACTTCTTTCTCTGAGTGAAATTCAAGCGGAATGCTTTTCGCAACTCTTCAAACCCGTTTATGCTTCTTCGTGGAAGCTTGCTAAACCAGGTTCGCGCATTCCCCACTAATGTGGAGTTGAACATATGGCACCACACAGGTTGTGGCCAATTTTCGATAGTAGCTGCGGATTCGAAAATTTTTAGGTGGTCATCAGGATCACCCGTTCCATCATATGTTTTAACATTGGCGGGCATGCGCCTTTTCTTGTGATCCGAATAATCGCTGATGCGCCGTGTGAATGCATCAATCTTTTGGCGACGCCAAGGAAGAGATATATCTTCGTCTTCTTCCTCGCGATGTCTTCCTCTGGACTTCCAGTGTCCTGTCTCTTTGTCCTCGTTGTCCGAGGAGTCAATTGAGGAAGAATCGTCCTTTTTGCGGCGCTTGCGCCGTTTTTCCTCAGAGTCCGAGCTTGAGGGGCTTTCGCTTGGGGAAATTTGTCTCCCCCGTCTATCATGAACTCTTCTGCTTCCAGACCTTGAAGAGCTCTCGCTCGGTGAGCGTTGCTGTCCAAGTCTATCTTGGATTCTGCGATTACCAAGTCTAGCGTGGACACTGGTACGCCTCTCATTGTCTTCATAATCCTCCGAGTATTGTGAATCGGATGTTGTACCAAGTCTAGCGTGGACATTGGTACGCCTCTCATTGTTTTCGCGCTCCTGGTAGCGCGATGGGGATGTTTCGTTAAAATTAAGCCGAGCTTGTAGGCTCTGACTTGACCTTCTTCTTGCCTCCTCTTGCATGAGGTTAGTTAAGGTTTCGTAATTTTGAGATACAAAATTACTTAGCGTTAACTCAGGCGTATCCTCCTCCAGCGCAACGATCTCTGCTTCCGTATTAGGCCCCCTATCCCGGTTAGGCGCGCCTGGCGGCACAGTGTTGTCCACGATGGGTGCCGTTTGATGGGGGGTATTGAAGAGAGTGCGCTGAAGTTCTTCAGTGCTTGGGACCACCGTAGTGGTCTGGGTGGTCCCTGCGGGCAATTCTACCGTTGGGAGAATTAGGGTTGGGCCCGATGCTTGATGACCAGGCACGCTGGTTGTTCCAGAGGCCTGCCTAGAGGTTGAATCTTGATGGTTCTTCCTCGTGGGGTCACCACGTGTTTTTTCCAACTGCGGAGTCCGCTGGCCTGAGTTTTTGTGTTTCGTCATTCTAGTTCTTAGTGTAGGGTCCCACGGATGGCGCCACTTGTTGATACAAAAGTTAGGCATTCCTTATTTGGGTTCCTGTTCTCATACCAATCAGATCTTAATGCTTGAGACCTGCGCACTAAGAAAGCAAACAAACACCGTTAGGCTTATCGTGGGATTGTCTCCCACGATTATCCTCCGGCGTGAGAGTAAGTAATCGGTTTTAGGGTTATATTTGAAGAGTTAGGGTTGTAAGTCGTACCTTTAACGAGAATTATGATATTCTTTATATAGGCACGAAATCCTTGTAGATTTCGTGTTCCTCACTCTTCGGCATATAATGCTTATCCGGTCTATGGATTTTTATCCCATAAATAAGAGATCCTTATCTAGACCATAAATAATGTATTTGGGTTTGGGCTTTCGTGAGCCCAAACCGTTATCATGGTAGTCCAAATCATTGTTATTATAGCCCACTCGTGGTGGGCTTGGGTGTTAGTAATGTTTATTAATCGGGTTCGTGACCCGAATATAGACTATACGTCATCACAATCCATGAGCATCAACTCAAGGCATCTCGCGACGTAAGGTGGCAAATGTGTAGTTGCACATCTACTGTATTTTTGATTACTTGAACACACTTTTACTTCCATTAAAATGAAAAGAAGAGGTGGGCGGGTCGGATGGATGGGCTAACAGGGTTTGGAGTTGCAAATTGCAACGAGTCATTTGTTAGTAGTACTGTTGTGTTAACACATACAATTTCTGTACATAACTTAAATTTGATTGAACATCTAACGCCTTGTCACTAAAAAACAATTTTGTGACGATAATACTCTAAATCTTTAAATAAGATCAACTTCAAAGGTTGTATTCATTAATAGTTCTAGGTGACTTTCAATCGCTGACCAAATTAACTTATCCTTTTAGCACTTAAAATTATGATTTAGCCCACACGACCATGGTCGAAACTGCCACGTGTACTTCTAATTTTTGCCACTTGTTTGGATGATAGGTGGCTATTGCAACAGTTGCTAAAGCAAAACTGCTTCTTCGAGAGATTAAAACTGTGAAAGCGGATTTAGCATTTACAAAACAGAGGAGTTCTCAGCTAGAAGAAGAATATAAAATTCTTCAAGAGGCTCGTGAAAAAGGAGACCACCCTGCAGATGATGACATGGTATAAGTTTACTTTTTGTATGCAGAACCATATTACAAAATTTCCTTTTTACTTTTTGTATGCAGACCCATATTACAAAATTCCTTTCTGTTTGGCCTTAATCAACTTTCATATATGGTTTCTATTATCAGATACGTCTCCAACTTGAGACACTTTTAGCTGAGAAGGCTCGTTTGGCTAATGAGAATTCTGTATATGTACGGGAGAATAGTTGATTGAGGGAAATAATTAAGTACCACAAACTGAGTATGCAAGACATTGTGTACGTGGATGAGGGTATCGAAGAGGTTGCAGAAGTTAATCCTAAAATTTCAAGGACACTTTCTGTGTCACCGCCGTTACCTTCATCTCCACAAACCAAAACTCCTTTACGAAAGAAGGAATCCCCTCCGATCCCCAAAAGCCTTGACGTTCCAACCAAGAAGAACCCACCAATAAAAAGTTCAACAAATCATGCTAGCACTTAGGCCTCATTTCTGTTTCTTCCACCGAACATGGCATACTGAGAAAACCAGAGGATGATAGCTCTATGCACAGATAATGCAGTTCAGAATTACACTATAACACTAGTTTTTCAGCGGATCTTTTATAGGACATCTTTGTGTGGTCCTTTGGCACTTCTGCTGCTGTTCAGAATCACACTATATCAAAGGACCGCCTGTATACGTAGGGTTCAGTATCGAGACATTTAACCAACAAGCAAGTTGTTAGGAATATAAATATTCACGTGAAAGACAGTATAACAAGCATCAATAAATCAAGAGATTGGTACTACCTGGCATGTACAAGCTGTACCCATAAAGGCGAGAATAATAACGGTATCTTTGAATGCAGAGTGCATGGACCGCTAGACTATCCATCCTACAGGTAATTGTATATTATTACATGATACTCTTACTAAAACTAAGACTACACTACATGACTAATCCATATGTGCAGATATAATTTCAAAGCATACCTAACCGACAACACAGCAACATCAATGATTACATTTTTTACACCTAAAGCAAATCACTTGTTGGTATTGACTGTAATTCATTGCTCAATTCCCTCAACAATCCCAATCCCTGGGATATTCCTGAAAGAATACAATCAATCGTTGGGAAAAGGCACATCTTCCAATTCCATTAGGCTAGTAGGCAAGGTAGTATTTTTTTCACCATACACATCAATGCCACATCAGCTTTCTCTCTCCTCTCACTCCCCTTCACCACTCTTCACCAATTAGTGGGCAAGGGATATGTTTTTTCACCTTAACTCTAATTTTTTCTTTTTTTTAATACTTACACAATTAAAAACATAAACGTAAAAATATAAAAGCTAGCATTTAGTGATAGGAATTGAAATGTCAATTTCACTATAAATGTTGCAACGTTCATAACTTAAAAACATTACATAGACTTAGAAATTAAAAATACTAAAATTAAAACTGAAATTAAATATTACAAGACAAATGCTCGACCAAATCGGCACGAAGGTTTTGATGCATTTGAGACGATCTGATGTACCTAATAACCTTTCGCATTTGTTCATCAGATCGTATGGGGTCATCCGGTTGATGTGCTTCCGCTGGGTACCATTCGGGAGATATTGCCTTTTTTTTGTCTTTCCGAATCATGTTATGTAATATGATGCAAGTATACATGATATTAACTATTCTTTCTTTTTTCATGATTTTTGTGGGAGTGGCAAGTATCGCCCATTTCTTCTTCAAAACACCAAACGTCCGTTCTACATCTTTCCTTGTCGATTCCTGCTGCTTATACCTTATTCTCCTGTGGTCATCATCTGCTGGTTCTGGAATCGCTTTAACGAATGTTGCCAATTCCGGATATATCCCGTCAACAAGATAGTACCCAAATGGGTAAGTTACCCCGTTAGCAACAAATGGAATCTCCGGCGCAATTCCTTGTTTAAGATCATTAAATAAAGGAGAGTTGTCCATGACGTTGATGTCGTTGTTCGCCCCCGAAGTACCAAAGAAAGCATGCCATATCCATAAGTCTTGTGATGCAACCGCTTCCAGCAACATGAACGGATTCGAACCATGATCGCGTATAACATATTGACCTTTGTGTGCATTCGGACAACCAAACCACTCCCAATCTGTACAGTCAAGACTTCCTAACATACCCGGAAACCCGTGTATTTGTTCGTGATGTTTATAAAGCTTTATGACATCAGTCATAGTAGGTTTCCTCAAATATTCTGGACCAAAAATTTCCATAACAGAGTTACAAAAATGATCAAGACATCGACGAGAAGTTTTATCACCCATCTGCAGATATTCGTCTAAAGCATCAGGAATCGCGCCGTATGTCATTTGACGAATCGCGGAGGTGCACTTCATCAACGCTGAAATGTCTTCTTTCCCGGTACAATCAACATTACTACTAAAAAATGGATTATGAATAGTTACCTCCCGAACTATCCAGTTGAAAAGAGTTCGACTCATTCGGAACCTCTTTTGAAAAGTATCTTCATCGTAGAACGGGTTCTCAGAAAAATAGGCGGCAACCAAACGTTCATGAGCACCATAATGATCTCGATGAAGGCGTTTTATCGCGGGGCGATTTGCTTTTCGTCTATTTTTAATAAACGACTACGATCTTGCAATAAAATTCAAATTCTGACTTGTAACTTCTCGTTCTTCTTTTGGGTCGGTGAACATAATTATATCAGAATTCATTTGGAAAATAAAAGGAATGAGATATATATTGTTTGAGATTGTGTTGATTTGAGATTATGTTAAAAAAAAATGAGGTTTGTGGGTATTTATATAAAATAAATAGTGGGGTGGTATGATTTTTTTTTTAACTCCCAACGTATATATATTTTTTTCAACGTGGGGCTATAATAAATTCAAAGTTCATAATTTCAACGTTCATACGCAACGTATATATTAAACATTCATTAATTCTTGTGTAACATTTAAAGTGAAAGCTATAATAAATATTCAACGTGGGGCCCGGTTTTTTCTCTTTCCCACTAGGTGAATGCTTCACCAAATGTTGTCTTAATTCTTGTGCCATAGCGCGTGAACAATTTGGAAGGCAAGAGCCTCAAAGCGTGAAGTGGGCCCGTTTGGTGAGGGATTCCCTCCCTTGCCTTTTAGTCTTATAACACTTCTTCTAAACAAGGGCCACCAGAATTCATTTTTAATAACCTAATGGATCAACCCCTAATGGATCAACCAGAGGCGCCAAAACAAATCGAGGACAAACCATCAGGTGAGAAACTTACAATGCTACCTATAGCTTAGCAATAATGACTAAAATACATCTAAATTCCAAAATATGAACAATTTCTTTATGACAGGGTCGAGAACACCACAAGAGGCATATGAAATTATTGAGCCAAACATACCTCAACAACATGTCTCTGGTGCAATTGAGTCTATTCCAGCTGCAACACCAACTCCCGACACACAAGCAACGGCAGCAACTACAACACAGTAAGAACATACAAAAGGTAAGAAACTTTGACTATTTAAAAAAATTTACGATAAAATATTACATATAATCTAAAAACATGGCCTATATTTCTTAACCATTATAGAACTCGCTGCACCAACAGTATCATACAGTGGTATGCAAACCAGATCAAGAACAGACATGATGTCAGGTTCAAAGGAAGCAAAACAAGCCATTGCAGAAATCACATGTACCAAATTATACTTAACATAAACACATAGTTATAAAAGAAACAAAAACATATGTTTATCATAACTTAATTGTCTATTTGCAATAGGTCACACGCCACCACCACCAGAAAACACTATCACTAAAACATCATTCAAGTCATCAGTCGCAGTCTGCGGTAAATCAGCAAGTGCAAACGACCACTCTTCCAGGAGAAAACACCAGACGCTAAAAAGAATAAAAAAGACTAGGAGTCTCCATCAAATGCAAGAAACCTGATCGATCGCTCACACTTTTGTTAATCAGTTGCTTTTAAAGCATGGACTAAAACAAATGCTGCTCTCAATATGTATATCAAATAAAACAATGCCACTATGAAATTCGGCTTAGTAAGTACTAACAATGTCACAAAAGCTTTTGTAAGACACTAACGTGACATTAATTAGGAAGCCATATGTATAAAAACAACATATCCTATACTATCCTTAAAATGAAATGGTACTTTTACGTCAACTTAATTTCTTACACATCAAAAAATTTACTGGTATAATCCATGTTTTGCATTTATTTCTTTCTTTACATGCTTAAACTCACAAACATCTGAATAGTAAATTATAAATAACTTAAGCCATGAAGACACATAGAAACTGATAGTTTTTATTGATAACCTTAATATCTTACAATCATAACTGCAAAGATTAAGAACAAGATCTTAATCCACAAGACACCATCATAACACAACACAAACTACAACACCTACATGAACTTCTAACAACAGATACAATACCAACGATACCAACAATAGATAAAACTAATCGTGGACCTCCATCACCATCACATGACGGCGCTTCTCAGCCCTCGCTTCACGCGCCACATCCAACAAATGAATCAACGCCTGCAGAATCACCCCATTCCTGGCTTGCGCTTGCACCAAGCACTCCATCCCATCGCAAGCTGCTACATCAAAATGGCTAAAACTTTGTCCCTCCTCAATCATTTATCCAAATTTTCTAATTTTTTCACGCAAACCGTCACACCACTCAGTAACCTTCATAATAATACCCTCATTCTCACTCTCTTCCTTACACAAAAAGAAATTTAAAGCAATCTTTGATCTCATCAGACCCACACATCTCTTTCAGTTGCTCAAAGTTAGGAATAGAAACCATCTTTTATTTTGTAGAAATTTTAAATAAAAACACTGGGATACAGGTCAAAATGAACAACATATCCCAATACTTATATAGGCCAAAAAAACTTACCTAAACCAGTTAAACACACTAAATTGGAATAGTGTTTCATTCGGGTATTTTTCTATGTAACACAGTAACATTCAATAGTATTCAACAAAAAACTTGCTTTCTAAAAGAAGTCAGAGAATCAAGTTTATAAAAGCACACTTTAAAACAGGTGACAGTTGTTACAACAAAAAAACAAACCACTTTTACAACATTGTCATGCCCTCCCAGCCACACACTAAACACACTTACAAACAAAATGGTTTCAACAAATACATACCAATACTCTATCCTAAAAAATAGATATATAATCTTATAAATACATCAATTCAGATACATACTGTTTGTGAAAAACAAATGTTCAAATATGTTATGTTACACATTTCATATAAAATACAACCAGAAAGTTAATATGACAATGTATCAGCTCATAATTATCGTGAAAACCACAAACTAACAACTACAGAATTCTCAACAACTCAAAATAGAAGAAGTAAACATAGAATTACTAATATGCAACTTAATATCAAACCAATACTCTAATCGCAACCAAACTTCCTAAAACCACCACACACACTTGAAACAGACTTTTAAAAATCTCCCAGCTTAATTCTTATGGTCAAACAACTTAGCTTACTCAATTTAAGCCATTATACATCATCCAAAATAACAACTATTTCAAAACCCGATGTTCCAAACCGTAAAAAACAAACAAATATAATAACCAAAAAAAAACATTCAACGCCTTATAAAATGCAACTACTACAACATTTTATTTATAAGAACACTAGCTAACAGGCATGATCAGGACACACTACAGGCTCTTCATACCACCATAATCACCAGCCCACTTCTAAGAACAACCAAACTTCTAAACAACCAAAACACATGGCATATAGTAGTTAAACAACCTTAATACAACTACAGATACCCCTAATACTTCTACCCAACAGATTCATACAAACCATCAATACTTTTCAAAAGATTAAAATACAGAAACAACACTAAGATAAACCACCTTATTTAACTATCTTCATCTTCTTCATCATCCTTGATTTCTCAATAGCACGTAAACCAGCAATATGGCTCATCTGGATCAAACATCCTATTTCAGCCAAATCATCTTGCTCTGCCGCCTTCAAAACAGCCAAAGGCTCATCCACAACAGGGTCAAACCCAAGTTTTTTCAGCTCAATAATGATCCCGTGCATGTAATCAATCCTAGCTTGCACCTCTTCAATCCTTTGATTATACTCTCTTTCATCACACTAGTACGCTTCCTTTTCTCGAGAAAATATTTCATAAAGAACCTTATCAATTCGCCTATCACCGATCCGTTTCACGATCATTTGACACTTTGAAAATCTAGGAGCCATGAAATTCTGATGAAATACAATTGAGAAACGAACAATTGTTACACCGCTATATGTAATTGGATTTCAGACAAACATTATCCTTATCAACCCTAACTCTATACTCTTTGTCGGCAACTGACTAAGAAACACTCACATTTATTGGGCCACTTACATTAAAAAAAAAAAAAAAAAAAAAAAAAAAAAAAAAAAAACCCAAAACAAAAAAAAAAAACAAACAAAAAACTAACAAAAAAAAAAAAAAAAAAAAAAAAAAAAAAAAAAAAAAAAAAACCTCACTACCTCAAATGATAAACCCAGCCCACCAAAAACACACAACAATATACAACTTTTATAAACTCAAAACTTACATTTTTTTCGCACTATTTTTATAAAATTATACTCTCATAAAAAAAAATAATAATAACAAACTGCTAGAACTATTACCAAACAAATAGAGTTTTCGTTACAAAACCATTCTTATTACAACATCATAATAACCGGAACCAAATGCAACTTATACGATAAATGTTATAAAGAAGCAAACATAGAATGTCCACACACCAAATACAACCTTTATATAAAATGTCCACACAAACTCACCCGCCGCAACGCGCGGGCTTCCCCGCTCGTTGTTTTCCCAGACACCCTAATTTCGGCTTCCCCGCTCGTTGTTTTCCCAGACACCCTGTACTACTATATGCACCAAGATAAATCTAACATTGATAACCGTGTTCCTTTTTAATCTCTTAGTTTGCAGTTGATTTAAATTAAATGGGACCCTTAACATGTAAATAATGATTAGTTATACCTTAATTAATACAATATAAATGCATTTATTTTCACTTCCCTTGTAACTGGTACGTAGTAGTAATTATTAGTGTAAGTAGTACTCAATCTTACTTCCTACTATTATTCTTTTAGTTATTCTTTCACAGTAGTTATTACTCCGTAATAAATTAATGGTAAGTAATAATCAAATTGAAGATATAAGAAAAGTATACAACGAATACTTTTATACATAATCTTTTATATAACTACAATTATTAAACGTAATTCATTGATGTTTAATTTAACGTACATTTTGTTATGTTTTGTTAATACTTCATCCATCTCATATTAAAGTGTCCACATTATTGAGTTGAGTTTAGTATATACTGAATATTCTCTANCCCTCTCATTCTAAACCCTAAACCCTACATTTTATTTCCTCAGTTTCTTGATGGGTCGGTCACAGAAATACTTGTACGGCATCAGAGTTGAGGTTGATGATAGCCGCACCTTATTACCCTTTGACACTTCTGTCATAAAACCCTTCTGCTATAAAGCAGCCGATGCTAAAGAGTATGATTCCTTAAGATCCGACTTCCCCAACAGGTTTAAGGAGCTAGGTTATTATGACAATGATACACAATCCAATGAGTCTCCGCGGCGCGTATGCTTAACTGGAAAAGTTCATCTTTTTCGAAGTATACCCAAGATAGATGACAAGAAATATAAGGCCCCAGAAGATAATTTGGCTCTTTTACTAGGCGTACCTAGTATACTTGACTATGAAAATTTTATACAATATTGTACTAGAAGATGTACAAATGTTTCTGATGTTTATTTCATTAGGTAATCGCGCGAATACCTACTCTTTTCATATGTTATTATTATTGTTGTTGTTGTTAGTCTTTTAGTTAAAAATGTGTTTTGTTGCTTTTGTGAAGAAATCTTGGTGAGCCCTTCTATAGCGTTTTAGCGAAATTACCTACTGTAAAAGATGCGGAACTTTTTTATGACCAGATGCATTATGGCAAGTATCATATGGAGGTATGAGTTGTTTGGTTTTGATGAATATAAAAATATTCAAATTTTTATTGCCAATTCGTAATCCTTAAGGTGTTTTCTTTTACTTTCAGCTTCGATTTGGTCCTGTCTATTTGCTTCATAAGGCCGAATACATGAATATAACTTGTATCACAAGGGTGCCGTGGAGCGGCTATAGAGTGTTGCCTTCATGTTATCTTTGTCTTGGTACATCATTCATTTGTCGATAGTTCAATGTTTTATGATTGTAGCAAGCCATATTGACGGTTCTTTTCTAATGTAGAGTTGCTGAACGCGGACGCAACTGATATTCAGAATCAATCTTGTAGACATTTAGTGGGTGATCAAAGTAATTGTAAATGCAACTTTAGGGGGTGCTTGTCGTGCGAGGTTGGTTCCATCTTTTAAAATTAACTACTTTCAAGGATTGCAATGATAAAACATAGACTAGATTGACTAATTAACAAAAGTATGCATTTTTAATTTGTTGGGTTTTCACCCTTTATACTTTCTAAGAAACTAGTTTGAACAAATTGGTAATCGAGTAGTGATCGAATATTGTAACAGTATCTACATGTTTTTTTTTTTTTTTTTTTTTTTTTTTTTTTTTTTTTTTTTTTTTTTTTTTTTGGCTCAACTGTTGCTTTCGTGGCCTTAACGTACTGACCAAAAGGTCAACTTTCTCTAGGTTTGGAATCCTCATGAGAAGCCGAATGCTGATATTAGGTGTAGGACTTGTAAGGAACCTGCAAATTTGCTCTGTTTAATTTGTGGCTCAGTTTTTTGTGGAAGGTAATACTAAAAGTTATTGCTTTCTGCATATGACACTCTGATATGTTATTATATCTAAAATAATTGATTATTATCTTTATAGTGGGCAAGCGCAAACAGGGCATGCTTTTTACCACTATTGCAGAAATTATCACGCATATGTTTTCGAAATAAATACAAGGAGGATTTATGATTACCTTGAGAATTCGTGCGTAAAAGACCGTGTTTTACTACTGGCGGAATCAAGCTTGCAGAGGTACTTATTTTGTTTTAACTTATGCGGTAAATGAGATAATTAAGCGACTGAGATCATGAATCTGTGTCAAATAAAAGGAATCTTGATGCAATGGATGTTGAAGCAGACAAGGAAGTTGTGACCGAAAAACTTGCTGTGGTAACTTTTTTATTATCTTATCCTTATCTTTATATGTATTTTAAATTTTCTATAAGCTTTACTAACTTCATATTAATAAAGTTAATGAGTTTCTTATCATTTACATGTGATGTCGATTATTTGTTTACTTGAATAATATGCTCTGAGTGGACCTTTTGCTAAATGAACATTATGCTCAGTTTTATCTCCGCTTACTCTGAGCATCATTCATTATTATCATCTCAGTCTACAACCTCTTTATTAACATGCACTTCATGATTATTAATGGGGCCATTCCTTTTGATTCATACTACTGCCGTCCTTTACAACTGTGTTTAAACAGTCCAATCACACTTTCGTTACAAGCAATAGATACATACATAGGTACATCCTCTTTTTGAACGCTAAATTCACTTGTGCAAGGAGAACTACCTGAATGCTTAATAGTAGCAGATTTCATCATTTTCAATTAAGTACCAGCACCTTTAGAATTACTTATAGCCTGTGAATCCTTCCACTAGCCTCAAACTGACCAATCACGTTCTGAACAACAGATTTAGTAGACATGAGAAAAGTGAACAGAATTAATACGCCTTTTACTCAAAATTTGCATTCTCCTTATTGACAACATCATGCACTTCCTGATTAACAATTTCAGCTTCAACACCTTTATCATCTTAATGTTTGATAAGTATAAAAATGTAAACTTAACTAATTGAATAGATGAAGATGATATTCGCAGAGGATTGTTGTTTGAATAAAAATGGATAATCAGATAGAGAACCCCCTAAAATGGCGAACTTTACTGCCCAAGCCAAAATATACGAATACTAACAGAAAACTACTCCGACGTGCCTCCCCATTTCAATCGTCGCGCAGTGTATGTAAACATTTCTCTCTCCTAACTTGTATCATGGTTCATATCAGCCCTAAACGTGTCCTAGTCCTCCTTTTCCTGTAAATCTTCCAAGACCGTGGTTCGTTGGACTGATCATTTAGTAAAGGCCCAATGGGGGACTTTCTCTATCAGAAATACACATACTTGCACGTTGCTCTTTTTTTACATATAACGTAAAATTTTTGTTATCTGACCCTAGATAAAGTATGCAATCTTATTCTCTCTCCTAACTTGTATAATGACAATGGTTCATATCAGCCCTACATGTGTCCTTGTCCTCATTTTCCTGTAAACCTTCCAAGGCCGTTGTTCGTTGGACTGATCATTTAGGAAAGGCCCAATGGGGGACTTTATCAGAAACACACGCACTTCAACATTGCTGTTTTTTTTTATGTTAATTTTTTGTTATCTGATCCTAAATAGAAAGGTCCCTAATCTGATTTTGATTATTTGTATAGCATGACGACATATCTCTTGAAGCAAAAGAGGACGAGAATGAGGATGATCCAGCTCCTCCTGACTACCTTGCAGTCTCTACCAGGTACTATTTCTTACAAGTTATACCGAAAAACATACAAACGGCAAATCAAGTGACTAAACTAATTAATGTGTGTGAAGTGAAAGAAATCCTGACTGTGAAGAGGATATTCTGGCTCTTGAGGATGATGATGCACAACGCAAGGCTCAAGAGCAAGATTTAATTAAGGCTCAAGAGCAAGATTTAATTTTAGCAGTTGCTACGGTAACTTTCGAACTATCCCCTTATCTTTTATATGTATATCTTTATGCTTACATAATTCTATTTATATTATGTTTACGGCTTTCTACTCTTTAAGATTCAATGTTTACTATTTGTTTACATGGAAAAATCAGGCTTTTAGACGAGTATATTATCATTATCTGCCACAGCTTGTTATAAGTGATCTTCTGATGCTATGCATACTTTATTGGTTACTTTTTTTGAAAGTTCTAATATGACACATTATTTCTCTAGGAATGTGACAAGAAAATCGCTTATTGGAAAGATCTAGAGATAGAGCTAGCTAGTGCTGAAAAAAAGAAACTTGATCACGAGATTCTCAGCAAGCAAGAGGTTAGTTTTTTCTTCAAGTTCTGTTGTATGTAAGAGCCTGCGTCACTTAGTTACTCTTTTGTGCTTGCTTTGTTAGGAAGCCCAAAAACTTCGGAGAAACTAAAAGAGTTGCAGAAAAAGGAGTGTCGAGAATTCAAGCTTGCGGAGGTTTAGGAAGGAGTATATTTTTCTTGATTCTAGATGCAGCTTCCTCAAGTTTAGCCAGACTTTGTGGTTTAAACCATGCTGCCTCGATGCTAATTTTGTTTTTTCTACCTGTCAACGACAAGGCTTTTATATATAATTAATGACGTATTATGGTTTTGTCGATACGAGTTGTTCAGACCCGTGCTATGCACACAGGTCGTATATAAAAGTTCATTGCGGAAGGTGGTGCTCTTTTTAAAATTCATGTTGTTCAGGCCCGTAGAAGGAGCATCAATGGTTGCCGCGGAAGCATTCACTTGCAACATAACACGTTGCGGCGGAGCTTCTTTAGTGATTTTCATTCAGACCAAATACATACAAATTCCAGTTTGTGGATGTATCGTGGATATACAGAAACGTAATAAATACATACATTACATGTTTATGGACATACGGAAACGCTATAAATTTAAAGGTATAGCAACAAATGAATAGAACAAAATAATAAACCAAAGAACATAAGCGATCATTTTAAAAGTACAAACACCAAATATATAGTTGAGGAGGTAATATTTTTGCATCTGAAGACTTGTCATTCCTTACAATGAGTACCGTCTCCATTCCCCAACTTACAATGAATACTTATGGAACGTGATGACACCTAACAAATTGAAACCAATTATAACCTTATTGATAATCTGATGCATAAGCTAATACGGACGTACTGATGGTTATTATCAGCAGATCATTCTCGCTGCAGACGGCCATCAGCAACAATCTTGGCAGTAGTTACAGTACTCACACCAACGCACCCCGGGCCACAATCTAAAAGACAACTTAAAGAGTCAGAATATATAGATAGTAGAAAAGCCATAAGTGTGAATTCTAGTAGAAAAATGGTGATTGCCTGGATCTGAGCGTTGTTTTACTAAAGGAATAATGGTGATGTGTAGGCTACTTTTCTTTATTTCTTACAGTCAAGTAAAACTCACTACGGGAACTGTTCTTAAGTTTCCAAAATCCACATTTTGAGCTCGCCAAACCCGCAATTCCTCATGCTTCAAAGCTCACACTACCCGGGCTTCCAAAGCCCACAACCCCGGAGATTCCCAAGCCCGTAGAAGATTCTAAACCTTGTCACCTAAAGTAAAACTTTAAAGTTGTCACACGAATGTTTCAAAGTTTTTGGTTTTCTTGTTACTAAAGAGTCATATATACTTGTTCGCCAAAACACCTAAAATCTATTTGATTATGTGAAAAGTAACGCATATGGTCAATGAAATGGGTTGGGTAAATGTGATGAAATGGATATGTTTCAAATAAATCAAAGATACGACAAAGGCATAAGGAGTTAAAAGATGGACAACGAAGGCGAAAGTTGTTTGAGACCGAGGAAGATGATTTAAGGAGGATTTTCTTATCGCTTTGATTTTGACCCGTGGTGCTTGGTGATTCCATGTTTGTTATATCGCAATATAACCAAATAATCAATGCATCATTTCTCATTGTTAGTTATGGAAATGGATTGAAGGTTCTAATGTATGGTGAAATCGGTTTTTTTTTAAAGTTTGTCGTTTGAAATTTATGTGCGTTTGAATTTTGAGGGTGAAGTTAAACGGGTTAATTACTAAACTGCCCCCGGTCAAATTGACGAAAGAGATGTGGTTTTTGTTTAAATCCTGGACGTAGGATTGTTTTTAATTGAGATCAGAAGGTAACAATTAGTTTTTACGCTTTTTATTTTGTTAATGCTTTTTAGAGGATAGAAACCATACATGTAATTAGTTGCTTATTGGTTTACGATACTATCCATATTAATGATGTATGGTGTCTCAGATATTAGTAACTTAATATATGCTAATGGGTACCAGTCATTAACGGTTAACTTAAGATTCGGAGAGTTTGTTAGAAATGAAATACGACATCATAGATTCCAGAAATCAACAATATCCGATGATTGAATAATAATTGGAACATTTTATGTTATATTGTTTGCATGCATAATCATGCCATATTATATGTAGATGCATGGCTTACCGTAGAAGACAAGGACTTTCAAGGTCCTCTACGTTTAAAGAAGAGCCTCATTGTCCACCACACGACGTCGTCGTGTCCACCTCTTCCTCAGTGGCATCAGCCCCCTCGTCCCCTCTCGGGTCCCAGGCTAACCGAGCCCCTATAACTCACCGCGAGTCTCCTCTCTCGTTAGCTGGTTATGCTAATTCTCCTTTTCATTCCTTGGTTCGAGATAGATCTAAGGTTTTGCATTATGCCCCGTATAATCAAATGATAGCTTTAAGAATTTATTATTTCGGTCTTTTTTCAGCTTGTTGTGCTATTGGATTTGGCGAAGGAAATGTTAGATAACAATTCCTAATGACTTGTGTGATACCCATAGCCTGGTTGCAGTCTCGTTTCTGCTAAAGATTATAGCGGAGAAGTTTCAAATGATAATGTGAAATAACTTTAGAATAAAAGAATGCTTTTGTTACGTTGTAATTCAACTGCGAAAATATTTTGATCATTTCAAATGTAAAATTTGGTTCACATGTTAATTGTCCATATATATAGTTCATACCTGAATACGTTTGGATTTCAAATGTGAGCTTTTGTTACGTGTGAATTACAATGTACGTCCATCCGTCATCAAGTTATTTAGATACCCAAAAGAAATTAAATCATATACCTATATTTTGTTGCACCATGCCATGTTTAAACGATCTCGTTTAGGAGGAATGAAGATTAAACCCGTATTCCTTGATCTTAAGTAGTCCATTCATATAGTTTGTGTAGATCTCGTGGTACCAATGATGAAGATTTAATGTATATTTATGGTCGAATTGCAATGTTTAATCTAAATGTTCAATTTTAGTAAGAAAACAAAAAGTTGCAAATAATAATATCTGCTTAATCTGCTATCAGGAAGGTGGTTCCGATGTTGATAAGCGACCTCAAAATACACAAGAAACTTCTAAGGTGGATAAAAGAAAAACGGAAACAAATCATGAAGATTTTTGGATGCAGAACCAGTTGCAGGAGAATAGAACACAATCTTCACAACCACAGACAATCCATGAGCATCAACTCAAGGCATCTCGCGACGTAAGGTGGCAAATGTGTAGTGCACATCTATTTGTGATTACTTGAATACAGTTTTACTTCAATTAAAATGAAAAGAAGAGGTGGACGGGTCGGATGGATGAGTTAACAGGGTTGGGGTTGCAAATTGCAACGAGTCATTTGTTAGTAGTACTGTTACGTTAACACATACAATTCTGTACATAACTTAAATTTTATTGAACATCTAACGCCTTATCACTAAAAAACAATATTATGACGATAATACTCTAAATCTTTTAATAAGATCAACTTCGAAGGTTGTATTCATTAATAGTTCTAGCTGACTTTCAATCGGTGACCAAATTAACTTGTTATCCTTTTAGCACTTAAAATTATGATTTAGCCCACATGACCATGGTCGAAATTGCCATGTGTACTTCTAATTTTTGCCACTTGTTTGGATGATAGGTGGCTATTGCAACAGCTGCTAAAGCAAAACTGCTTCTTCGAGAGATTAAAACTGTGAAAGCGGATTTAGCATTTGCAAAACAGAGGAGTTCTCAGCTAGAAGAAGAGAATAAAATTCTTCGAGAGGCTCGTGAAAAAGGAGACCACCCTGCAGACGATGACATGGTATAAGTTTACTTTTTGTATGCAGACTCATATTACAAATTTCCTTTCTGTTTGGCCTTAATCAAATTTCATATACTGTTTGTATTATCAGATACGTCTCCAACTTGAGACACTTTTAGCTGAGAAGGCTCGTTTGGCTAATGAGAATTCTGTATATGTACGGGAGAATAGCTGCTTGAGGGAAATAATTAAGTACCACAAACTGAGTATGCAAGACATTGTGTATGTGGATGAGGGTATCGAAGAGGTTGCAGAAGTTAATCCTAAAATTTCAAGGACACTTTCTGTGTCACCGCCGTTACCTTCATCTCCACAAACCAAAACTCCTTTACGAAAGAAGGAATCCCCTCCGATCCCCAAAAGCCTTGACGTTCCAACCAAGAAGAACCCACCAATAAAAAGTTCAACAAATCATGCTAGCACTTAGGCCTCATTTCTGTTTCTTCCACCGAACATGACATGCTGAGAAAACCAGAGGATGATAGCTCTATGCACAGATGATGCAGGAATTACACTATAACACTAGTTTTTCAGTGGATCTTTTATAGGACATCTTTTTGTGGTCCTTTGGCACTTCTGCTGCTGTTCAGAATCACACGCGCCTGTATATGTAGGGTTCAGTATCGAGACATTTAACCAGCAAGCAAGTGTTATTTCTAAGGAGTTGATTACACTTGCAAGATATGAATTTGAAAGGATGAGGGAATCCATTACAGTTATTTCAGTGTACTTTTCTTCTTTTTCCCAAAGGTTCTTCGTGTGATTATAACATTAAACTGCTTTCTATAAGGTTTAGTTAAATAGATCACTTTGGACCATCTATTGAATTATTGAGCGAGTGATTTCCCCCTTTCCTTTCAGATACTAATTACTAACACTCATTTCGATTCATACCGATTTAATTTTATCCATCACATCTGCTTGTGTCACCACTGTGGTGGGGTGTTTCTTTTTTCCCTTAGCTAAGGGTTTTGGTCCACAAGGGTCCACACAAGTATTTAATAATATTTGTTTTTAATGTGGAACCCACTTATTTCCCCTAATAAGTCTATATCTATAAGGCATAAAAAGTTTTCCTCTCCCCATTAAGACACATTAAGAGGCATAGGTCCCACATGGCCCCCACACATCTCTTAGCTAACAAAAAAAAGAAACACCCCCGCCCGCATCAAAGCACCATTCAGGTAAACTTTTAAACAAGTTATATTAAACTAAGGGGATATGATGCAGGACTTATATGTTTATAGCTTGCTAACATAGAAAGACGCAGGATCCGGTCAACAGTCCAAAGCCAGCCTAAAAACTAACCTCATATGCTTGCTAACATGGAGAAGACGCTGGATCGGGTCAACCAGCCGAAGCCAGTCTTTTAAATTAACCTCGTATGTTTATAGCTTACTAACATGGAGAAGAAACTAGATTGTGTCAATATCAGAAGTCGATCTTTTAATCAGACCACACCCACGGAATATAGCAGACTAAGTTCAGTAAGACCAAGTACCAACCCTTTTTGTCCCTTGATTGTTGTCAAAAGTTCGTCATTAACTAAGCTGAATGACTCATTGACCCTTAGGGTCCCATGAAGACGGCTAACTGCCATCAACAGGGAGATCGGGTATCTATAACCTCCCACAACACAACACAGTGCATATATAAACAAAAAGTATAAAACCCATTGTGTATCAGCCTTTGCGAGCATGTAATTCAATGAAGTATAGTGGATACTACATTCCATGCAAGACAATTTTGGTGATAGTTCTATCAAAACTGATGACGGGAAACCAATATCAATATGCATAACAGATATCAGTTTCAAAGCATGCTTCCATATATATACCATGTAAATGCTCAATACCCTAGCAATTGTACTACATACACCTTAAACCTTTTCATCGTATCATATGGACACAATCCCACCATACCTACATACAGACCAACTTTACAAGATATGCGGCCTTAACAGCAAAAATATGTATCCCAACTCAAAATCATCATGTTAAATGGATAAGCTGCTTCAATATGGGTTTCATTCAGGCTTTAAAATCAAAACAGCTGAAATAATAAACTGGTAGACCCATCACCAAATGATCTCAGATCTGCAGCTCTCACTAATGACCTGCACAATGGACATGTCCTTTCCCTTTCAAACCTGATGATAAACATTATCAACAAAAATCATGTCAAAAATAGATACTAACATGGTTTAACAATGTGAATGTCTCATCTTAATACAAAGAAATGTTACTTGGCATGGTTGCAAAAAGCGCTAGGCTCTAGTCCGGCGGTCTAGACGGATTGGACTTTTCTATATATGAATTTTAAAATTATATGTATATTGATAAATTTAATCTCTTCTTCTCATCTACAACAATCACGTCACAAAGTTAATTTTTTCACACCATTTAAAAACAAGATCCAACCAATTTATAAAAAAAATAAATAAATAAAAATAAAAATAAATAAATAAAATAAATAAAAAAAAATAAAAAATAATCCTAATTTGAAGTTAAAAAACGGCGTTGACCACTGTTGACCGCCTAGGCCGCTTTTTACAACACTGTTACTTTTGTAACGACTTACCAAGATCACACTAAAATCTTATGGGTGAAGCCATAATGAACTACTAATGAGGCAAGACCTCTAATGATCAATTCTCTGTGTTGTATGTTTAAACATATTAAGAAACATGTTTATCAATTCATGATTCATGAAGCCTGCATAAACCAATTATTGAATCCATGGATGGACAACTGAGTAATATATGTAATTTCTCATCTTAACACAACAAGTAGCCACAGTATGATTTCTTGATTAGCATTATGTCGATAATCTCACTGACATTTAATTTTTGTGGTATGTAAAACTTATATCAAGGTTTAACAATTATGTAAAATGAACCAGTAATATTGTTTGATATATATTCCAACAACAAAATTATGATGCAAATACCAATCGTAACTAGAATGCCAAAGTACACGACAAAGGAATAATATTATATCCTAGTAGTTCTGACTAAACAAGATTCATATCGTAAATCTAAGAAATTGCATACAAAATGATAGTTTGCATATAGACATTATGGTTTTACCAGAACATAAGCAAGCTATGGCAGCGCTAATGTAAGCCTAACAGCGCTAATGTTAAGATATTTGGGAATGTGCCTGCTATTACATTTCTTAGATCTGAAAGGTTATGGAGGTAAGGCAAGAAGGCTACTTGACAACATAACTATCGTTATACTAAATGTGGCAATTTCAACCAACTTACTAGTGAAAGGGTCTGTTTAAGTAGGATTTTTCACTTCAAATGGGTCAAACAGATTCGTAGTTCCCCAAATTCCATCTTTACTGCATATCTTTTACTGTTATTAGTTTCAAATACTAAATTCCTTGTAGTAAAAATAGTGTTTTTCTAACATAATTCACGCGTTAATTACATAAAAGTGTGTGTGGGTCAACTTGGCGCAACCTGTTTTGATCTATACTTGAAAATCCATTTTTTTAAGGCAAAGACTCACACACTCACGATATTCACCTCAATACACTTATATACCACATATGTCTCAATGGATACATGAACATACAACCTCTTGGTTGATAGGTCACCAAGGACAAAATAATCCATTACTTTCAGTAGTAGACTAAAAGTTCAGGTAAACCAAGATGCATAGACCTTGTAATAATTTACCAGAAGTTATTTTCTGCAAGTAATAAGTCCAATTTGAAAATTTTGTTTATTCACATTCTTTATTACTCCAAAAGAACAAGCTACTTCAAGCAAACAATGAAACAAACATCGCATAAAGTCACTGACAAGAAAAATAAACCCATATTTTGAAATAAACACAAAGTCAAGAAAGCATACCACTCAGATACACATTCCTCACAGAAGACATGTTTACATCGAAGCACCACTGGGGCATGCATTTTTTCTTGACAAATAGTGCAAAGGTCACCAGCTGCCTTAACCTGCAATTACTGTAAGTTATGAGACATCAATAAAGTCTTTTATTCTTCGTTTATTTTAAGTTTAATGTGCCTATAACAACGATTCACATTAATGGAATTCTTCTTTTGTATAAATCCCAAGGAATAAAATGAGGATAACATTCGAAGGGATTAATTTTCCTTTAATATAAACTAGGATAGACAACACATGCTACAGTCATAAAGCTACATTATACATAAGTCCAAAATATGTAATTACGTCCAGATGTGTAGCAATTTTTATCACTACCATGCGAAACACAATACTATCGATGCAACAAAGATTAGTTGAGAACTAGATTGTTTGATGTATTAGCTCAGAAGAATAGCATAGGCATATCAAGTAAACAGAAACAGTAACGGTTAAGCCAAATTTATGCTTCTAAAAAGTACACACATTATTTTTACTACTTAAATGAGGCTGGCCAAACCAAACATGATTCTAAGTAAGATCTAAAGCTTCAGAACAAGGTAGAGGTTTTCTGTTGTTGATGGTTCAACAGTAGAAAAACTAAACAGATTATTAAAAATAGAGTGTGCCTGTTCAGATGTTGCATAAGCTCCATAATGAATCTCTTTCCGAGACAATGCCTTTATTGCAGAAATGAATGACTGGACCTGCAGAACACCATAGAAGTTAATATTAAAAGAAGAACATAACCAAGACGTTAAACATGACCAGGTGGTAAATCTTGCTCAAATTGTAAGTTATGGGCGCTTTTGACACTTTTTTATAAGATATGGGCGACTTTTTGCCCATCACCTATTTTTGATGTGGCTCTTATGGGTTTTAATAAAAAGTGAAGAAAAGTGGATAGGGCATATCGGGCAAACCATAATTGCATAACTGGTTTCTTGTTTGCCCATCAGTTTCTCTTGTTCTTTTCTTAATCCGTTAATCCAATCCTCACTTCTTGAGCAACAATCACAATCGAATATCAAGGTATCAAACTATATCATATATGTGTTTTTAATTTTTTTATGCTTAGTTAGTCAAATGAATTAATAGATATCTTTAATTATTTGCATTATAATTAGGTTAATAATCTAAAGAGGTGTTTGGGACTGTTTAATTGATGAATTAAAGGGGTGTTTAAGACTGTTTTTATACCAGAATTGAGGATGTTTGGGACTGTTTTTATACCTCAAATAAAGGGCGGTTTGGGACTGATAAGCTGTTAAATGTGCGCATATAGGCTTTCCATGTTTAAATAAGCCCATAAGCCGTGAAAATAAGATTATCCAAACACCCCCTTAACATATTTGGGTTCACGAACTTTTGAAACTGATGTTTAACTCGATGGAAAAAAGAGGTAGTATAGCATTATTGTTGGTATAGGTGTGAGCGAGCTATAAGTATATTAAAAATCAAGGCTAGTTCTTTTATTAGTACACGAGTCTGTGGGCTATTGACTATAGCATTTACTAAGATAGTTGTAACTGCACCATTTTGACTGTGTGACTTTGACATGGTCAATGGACAGTCTTTTTTAGTTCACATGCAAAAGTTGCTTTTTTGTGAACAGTTAAGGTTGTTAACTTATTTATCCCCAAAATGATGGATATGTTGAGTCTAACAATTACTATCCAAGTAAGGGTTGGACAGACTTATAAGTTATAACTTTGTTCATTGTTTCTATAACAAATTTAAGGCTGTCATGGATTTCAAATGTCATTAACATGAGTGAAAGTTACTAGCATGTGAACTATTGTCATACTATTTAGTTAATTTAAAACAATTTTTGAAAGTTAGACGCGTTTTCAGGCCTAAAAAATGAACTTAAGGTGTTTTTTGTTTGTTAAGAGGCTCTAAGTCTGAATGTGAAAATCTGAATCTGATTCAACTTAAGGTGAATAAGTGGTTGATAAATCTGAATGCGTTATATTATTAATGTTTACAATTAAAAAATAAAACAATTTTTATTAGGGTGAAAAAAATTTCAGACAAAATATGACTTGACACCGACACAATAATAAACGGATTACGGTTGTGGTTAAATGTGTGGTCGACAAGGTTAACACATTTAATAATGGGTCGGGTTTGGGTTGACATTCTCAACCCATCAAAACATGCAACACTAATTGTCACCCTAATTATTATCTTGTAAATCCTTTATATAGCAAAAAGTGTGCGATGATTCTCTTTAAACGTACATTCTATAGGAAAGCAAACAAAATAAACAAAATGGAAAGAAAACCAAATATAAAAGAATAACAAAAAAAATACATTAAAAAAACAAAGTTATGAGACATTAAGAGGTGTTAAGACACCTCCCCAAAATCTAGTTCAATAAGATGTTTTTACCTCTTACCCCCTCTTAATGATCAAAAAAAAAAAAAAAACACACACACACACTTTTTGGTCTAAACATATGAAAACATAAGTATCATAGCCATCTCGAAACTTAACAATGAAGTAATGTGCATTTGCTTCTTTAGCTGCTGCAACAATCAGTAGCCCAACATGTGATATAGCTATGGATTATCTTGCTCTATGTATGAGACGAGGTAGATCACCCGCGCGTTGCCGCGGAACGTTTAGCCAAAGTAGTAGTTAGTGTGTTTAACGACCGTTAGTTATAAGGACTAAATCTGCAACGTACTTAATGACCGTTAGTTATAAGGACTAAATTTGTAACGTACTTAACGACCGTTAGCACTGTAGATAAGGACTAAATTTGCAACGGCGCTGTAAGACGAAGGACCAAACGGANTATTTTTCAGAATGGTGCTTATTTGCTCATCTAATATACAAGTCTAAGTTCCAGTGCGGATTGAAGAACACCATTGATTAACTTTTGACGACCTTTTTTTAGTTGCTTGTTTTTTCTTAGTATACTCAACCTAGATGTTTGGCAAATTTCGTCATTTTAATGTTTAAATATCGGAGACGTTTTATTTTGATGTTTATTTATTATATATTAGACTTTAATGTTTGTTTATCCGTTATCTAGTTATTTAAACAATAACGTTTTTTTTTTTTTTTTTTTTTTTTGGGTAATTCGGTGTTTTTTAAGATAGCCTGTTTTGACCTGAGCCCGTTTTGACCCGTGCCCGTTTGATCCGAATTATAAGTTTGCCCATTTTGACCTGTTGCATGTGCCCACCCGTTTTGCCACCTATTCTGAGTTTAATAAAGGGATTACAAGAAACAAAATTTATATTCATTAAAATTTATAGAACTGTACCTTCTCGACAATAGAAGTGAGCTTGAATGTCAGATACAATCCTGTCATAAGTGATGAAAATAGGGTCCCATATTCTTTGTTCAAAAAGAATCGATACCAAACTGGCGCAGGCAGCAAGGCACGGTACAGCAGCAATGAGTACTCCACCAAAGTCAACATTTGACCCTATATATGAGAATCTTTGGTCAGGAATTAATGACATGCCTGAAATACCACTGATGTTATGCAAAATTATGCTATGCTTTCAGATTGGGCCAACAGAGCTAATTTATGCATCACGACGCACCTGCTTTCGGCGATTTCGCCCTCTGCTGCTCTTGTAATACATCAACAGAAAACACTTCAGTACCATTGATGCTTGTCTAGCCAAAATATCTGAACACAAGAAGTCGAATCAATGGACCACATTGTTATATGGAACTCAAGCCTTAGTGTGCAATAAGTATTAAGAGGGTGTCTGAATTAGTTTATTTTATTGGCTTTATTTCTGTTTCTAGTACAACAAGCCAAGAAAATGGAGCTTATTTGACTGCTCATTTTGCTTCAATAAGAAATAACTGTGACTTTTTAAAAAGCTTAAGCTATTCCATATAAGCTAACCCAAACACCCCCAAGTACTGTAAGCATATGCACAAAGAATTATCTATAAGTCTGTAACCATGATAGATTTGTTCTATGCAGTTACAGGATGAGTTCATTCTACTTGATGACAGGAACTCACCATTCACAACTATTATGAAAATTGCATGCCAGAAAGGTGGTACAGTTTTAGGAGGGAACATGACCAATGGATAAATGACATCATCCTTGCCAAACAACCAGTAAACCGCAGCCACATGAAGTGTAAACAAAAGAGAAAGACTGACTAGAACTGAAATCTTCCTCTCTCCCTGAAAATAACAGTCAATTAACTTATTAATCATCTTTTTTTTTTTTTTTTTTTTTCTGGGAAGATAAAATTTAAATAACTGTAATTTATAGAATTGTCCTTGTCTTCTTAGAAGTTGAAAGAAGCCATTGTTTAGAAACCATGTGTACCTTGAGAGCTGTCTGGTTGCGAAGAATGTCATTTGACTTGAACATAAAAGCAGCAATCCAAATTGTGACAAAAAAACCTGAAATTCCATGCCAAAGAGAAATCGATGTGTGAAAAACTATATCTTTAGTCGAAGAGGAAACTGAAGTTAGTATGGAAAACCAACGTAAAGCAAAAGATCTAGACACTAACTGATAACATGAGTCGCACTTAGAAAGCGGGAGGAAACTAGTGCAAATTTACTGAAAATGAACATTTTATTTGTATAATTAAGTCTATTTTAACGCTGTTATGTAGCTTTAGCATGTAATGATGACCGGTCAGGGACACGGAATTCCAGCCTGCACACTCTACTATGGGATACTGAACAAAATAATTACAGTTGAAGACTTCAAATGGAATTCGAAACCCCTCAGCTAAGTGAAGTCAAATGATCCATGGGATTTTGTGCATTGAGATACTTCAGCTAGAATGTTAACAAACAAAAAATTTAATTGGTAGGAGCACATGTAGAACACATCAGCCCATGTTGTACTAACGTATGTCGCCTTTCCTGAGCATCACGTAATTTTCACTGTTAGGAGTCTCTAATATGCAAAAATGTTCCTTAACCTTTATGGTCATAATACCCGAACCTAAACACTTTTTCTTACTTCCAACCTCTTCAATATCGTACTCTCGTAATGGGGATAATTGAGGTGCCAGAATCTCAAGGAATCATGACAAACTAAGCATAACAAAATGCTCCTTTCCATGTTTACAATTATGACTAATACAACCTCATATACAAATTTAACATGGCCTATAGAAAAGTGAAGCTGAACTTTTTAAGAACAGGTATTTATAGAAATCCAGGCTCAATGTCATAACTCGAACTTGTATGATTGGAGAATAGGGAAAAGCGCTTTTGGTAAAGGAATCCGAATCCTCTTCCCATAATCCTTAACTAAAAACCAAAAGCACACACCATATCCTATCACAACCTCTTATGCTCCCAGCCTCCCATAGTATCCTCCTATACAAATCATGACAAGTGCGAGTTCCCTGTTTGTCTCGACTAGTTTATCTGTTTTCACGGTACAGTAGCTACACTACTTTTAGGAAGTTATATGAAGTGCCGTAAACGCATAGAAATAATCACTAACCAAATTTTAAATAAATAAACTTATACAAAATAGACCTACTTGGTTCTTAATCTTAATGCAAAAGAGTTAAGTCTAATAACGTATACAAGAAGTCTAATACAACCAACAACAACATACCCAATCCCACTGGAGCGGGGTATGGGGCAGGTGGAATGTAGACAGATCCTACCCCTACCCCTACCCCTACCCCCAGGATAAACCCAGAAGTAGAGAGACCGCTTATAGAGGGACCTCCGGCCAGTGTAAGTGTGCAGGTGTGTGTTGCTCAAGATATATGGTAAAAAAACGATGCCACATACAAAAATACCTTGCAAATGTTGACGAATGAAGACCACGAACAACAACATAGAAAACGGAAGAATCTGCTCAGCCCATCTCGCAGCCTGCTGAATATCATATCTCTGGTACGGCGAATCTCTAACAACCTCCGCAGGCGCCTCCACATCCACATTACTATTAACATTATTCTCATTCACAGAACCCGAACCAGCACCACTATCAATCCTAGACTCTGTGGCTGCAGAAACCGTTCTAGCTATGGACTGAACCAACGACTCATTCTCATTCAGTCTAGACGAGCCTTGTTCAGTACCAACAATCCTAATCGACACTTGATCATCACCAGATGAAGAATTATTGTTGTTAAAATTATCCAAATAATCATTATTCCCAGTGTGTAATATCCCCATATAGTTTAAGGAAGTGGAAACGGGTGCGCGAATGAAATTAAAAAGCGAAAAGCGACGAGGAGGCGAATAATGATGATGATGATGATGATGATCACTAGTAGTGGAGGGAGCAGATGATGATTGTTGTTCCATTACTGTGTTTGAAAATCTACTTCTAAACCTAACCCTAATACTGTTTAGATAAAAACAACATATATAATTAATCAGTTAAATAATACAATTAAATTAAAAGTTATAATTTTTATAAAAATAGAGAATCTTCTTCTTGCCTGGAAGATGGAAGGTCCGTTGAGAAAGATGTGAGTGATGATGATGAATTAACAGATTTTTATTGATTGGTTCATTCAACCTTAAATAACTAATGAATTGGAGTTGATGATGAAATTGGAGATTATATTTTAGTGTAAATCGGAGTTGATTTCTTTCTACCGGATTTCTCTAAAACTGAAATGAGGGCTGCTTTTCCACTCCCCTAGTTTATGTTTTCACCAATGTTGCAAAAATCGTGAATCGGTAGTCGGGCGGTCGACCACCCTGCAGCCTGTAATCGGTCAAGGCGGTGATTAATCGGTGATTAATCGGTTTGGCATTTCCTGCATGTTTTGGGAATTTCTTGAGAGCAAACTAAAGATCTTAACTGATTCCAAGCCTTCTATGTTTACAAACCTCAATAAAAGGCTTCAATTCTGATTATGAGGCCCATTGTACGTTATAAGTGAAATAAACGATCCCCAAATTAAGTAAAATGCCTAAATTTATATTTTTTTAAAAATTGACCGATTCGGCCGATTTGGCCGATTTTTTGCCGATTCGGCCGATTTTTGACCGATTCGGCCGATTTTTGACCGATTTTTCTGATTTTTTTGGTTATGCCGATTTTTTCACCGATTTTTGAAAATCGACAAGGTGCATCACCGATTAGCGATTAATCGGCGATTAATCGGCCGATTCGGCCGATTTTTGCAACATTGGTTTTCACCCTTCTATGTTTTTATGTTTTAAATTAAATTCATTCATTTTAAACAATTCATATTTTAAAACTATGATTTTTTTGTTTGGTGGCATATTTGACATAACGAAATGATTACTTATTGAAATTTGAATTACGGTTTTTCGTAGTGGATGATTTTTTATGATATAAGAAAGAATGTGTTACATTTTTATTATTCTTTTAAAAAAAAATACTCCGTAAATANCCCTTAGTAAAATCAGTCAATGAGGACTAACGGTGCAAATTATTTCTCCGTTATCTCCAAACACAAGAGAAAATATTTGCATCGTTAGTCCTCAAGACTAACAGTGCAAATTTATTTTTGGAAACAAATTAAAAGGGGGCACAGTAGGCTCGAACTCGGGTCTGTTCGGCCAAAAATTAACGCCCAAACACTAGACTAAGTGTCCAACGGTGTAATTATACCAAAATAAAATTTATTTGACCTTTTTTGTTAGAATTTAGTATACTAACCGATTCAAGTTTGGGTTGGCTAATTCATGGTGAACCGTGTCGGTTCTTGGGGCGGGGTTAGATCCGTTGGACTCGTTTTTCATGCTTTTTCTTTTGATATCATCGAGGATTCATTTAGACTTCAATAAAAATATATACGTGATCGATACTTGTCTGAAATTTTATATTTTTGCTATGTTTTCAATTTTTCCTACCTAAAAAGTAAAATACTTGTCCGAAAAGTCATTATTAAATATAAGAATGTGTATGAAAATGTATATAAAAACGTTTTGTAATAACATACATAAAAAACGCATATCAAAACATCTACAAAAACGTATACAAAAATGTATACAAGAACTTATATAAACGTATAAAAAGTATAAAAGTACGTGTATAAAAACATATATAAGAACATTTTTGTAATAACGTATTTAAGAACATATAGTGCATCCATCACAAATTATTATCAGGAGACAAAAATCATACAGTTTAACAAAATTGGAACCATTTTAATTCTCAACCACTCGAATTGAGTATTCCCCTACTAAATTCTCTTTTTCTTACTTAAAATGGAAAGTAGACAATTACTTTGAGATTTACCAAAAAGAAAATATGGATTATACTTTTGAGACTGAGGGAGTATAAAAGCGTATATAAAAACAGTTGTTTGTTTAAAGGATGGACGCTGCAACGGTCGTTAGCAAAAAGGGCTAACATGTAAATGCTAACGGAATTTACTTAACGCCAGTTAAAATCAGGATCTAAACTTACCCAATGGTTTCTCAAAGGGACGATATCTACATCAAACTATTTAGCATGAAACCTACAATTTGGCGAAACCTTTAGGTACGATTTATGCAGTTTATTCTTAAAGAATATATTTTTTAAGAAATTGTGAAATAAGAGAAGTATAATGGCAAAAGTTGGAATACAATAAAACTAAAAAAAAGGGCAGAATCTCATCCATTTATTGACCACGGTCATCACAAACCCTAAAAAACAGAGCAACAAAAACCCTAAATCAACAAAACACAGAAACAATGACACAAAAAGCAACTCTTTTCAAAGGCCAACAGAAACGTAAAACAATTCCTCCTAGCCGCCATGGAAAAGCCCCCAAAACCCGCAAAGGTTTCATCTTTAATCTTCTGTTTTTTTATTTTCTTGAAAATTAATACGTTTTTTTCTTATGGGTTTTATGATTTTTGTAGGAAAGAGAGTTGTGAAGCCTGGGAAAGTTACCAAGGAGATGGACTCTGAACGTGTATGATTTTATTTTCAATTGTTCATAGCTTTTCATTAATCTAGCTGTTTTTAG